>VXAA01006687.1:4498-46001 GCA_013399115.1 Anseranas semipalmata
AAAGAAAAGAAAAGAAAAGAAAAGAAAAGAAAAGAAAAGAAAAGAAAAGGACACTGTAGACAGAATCATCTGATATTTCATTAGATACATAGAGGAGAAAGATGAGCAGACTCAAACTGCAGTTTGATGAGTCAGGGGTCCCACTAGAATGTTAGATGTTCAGGTTAATGGAGGGAACTTGTTTTTTAGTATCACAGGACACTGACTTGGCTATAACTGTGAAGTGGAGCTGGTCAGATCATTCCCTTACTCAAACTTTTAAAAATAGGAATGCAGATGCAGCCCACGTATGGTTAGGGAAAGTTTGCAATACTTTTCAGGTACAATGCATAACAACATTTGGCCACTGAGATTAAAATCTCAAAAATCTGTGCAGAAGAGCAGGAAGTAAAGAAAAAATTCAGTGTTGAGAAGTGTTCACAGTGCTGTGTCTTCAAATTTTCACAGAATTGACAGATGTTAAAATGAATGCAATAATTTTAAAGTCAAAATACATTATATGTCTCATGGATAAAAGAAGCATGGTTGTGTTGGTATCATTGCATACAAAGAAACACTGATGAGGACATAGCAGTGACTGATTATCAGGAGATGGTTATTGATAAGGAACTTAGAAGAAAGCAGAGGAAGGGGTGAGTGTGTACTATGAAAAGAGATGACAAGCAGGTGTTTCATAGTGAGGAAAGAAGGGAAGGGAAGGGAAGGGAAGGGAAGGGAAGGGAAGGGAAGGGAAGGGAAGGGAAGGGAAGGGAAGGGAAGGGAAGGGAAGGGAAGGGAAGGGAAGGGAAGGGAAGGGAAGGGAAGGGAAGGGAAGGGAAGGGAAGGGAAGGGAAGGGAAGGGAAGGGATGCTTACAAAGGACCTGATAAGACAGTCAGGTAGTGGAATATGCTGCCCAGAGAGGTGCACTCTACATCCTTGGAAACTTTCAAGATCCAGCTAGATTAAGACTTAAGCAACCTGGTCTGATTTATAGTTGGCCCTTCTTTGAGCAGGAGGTTGGGCCAGAGACCACCTGAGGTCCCTTCCAACACAAATTGTCTTATGATCCTAAGATCACAGATCACAGCATTAACAAGAATAGCTAGATGCAAAAGTAGCATAGATGCAGTTCCACTGATACAAAAAAGTTTTATTAATAGTGCATCCTTTACAGAAACAGCTATGCCTGAATTAATCATCATTTATAAATACAAGTGCATCCATACCCACGCTGGGGCAACTATGTAATCTTTCCAGAACAGTTAATGTGGTACACATTTCTAATGTAAAGAAACTCTATACTGCCAAGGAACAACAACAAAGCCAACAACATCACTCTACTGTAAAGAAGCAATTTACTAAAATACAATCATCATCCATCAGCTGCTAATCTCTAAATAGCAATAATTACTAAATGTTCTTGTGCCTACTAAGCTGGACAAAGAAAGGATATAAACGCATTGCTAGATCACTTAACAACTTACAATGTATGTCATGCAGCTTGAGTAAATATCGTTGACTCGGAGTTCACAGTAAGAACACAGAATGGCAGGAAATTATATTGCCTTAAGTAGAAAAGCAGGTACCTCATATTAAAATATCTTTTTTTCAGTCCTAAGGGAAGGAGATCTCTGTTTATAAATTCCTCTTAACAGTCATACACTTTATGAATCAAGTGACTCTTCCAAACTTACCGGATTATAATGAATTGTGTTCAAATGTTGAATTATTTTTGGAATACTTTCTAAAGATCAGAAGAGTTGCATGAGAGTGTTCTTTGCACTTATATGTTGTCTTACATAACAAAAATTGTCAATGTAGAAAAATGTGCCATATCCATTTATGCTGTCTACCTGTCACCGACATTCCCAAATCAATCAGTCTTTCTACCTAATATAATGACATATAGTTAAGACAACCTGAGATATTCTCAAGAACATTCTCACATTGATGTAATTTTGCAGGTTACAGCTGGAAAATTAAAAAAAAAGGCGGCTTTGACCTTCTATTTAGGCTTGTGGAATGGAAACAAATGTGGGATTAATGAGAAAGAATGCTCTACTTAATATGAAAATCTAGTACTATACCACTAGTTTCTGTGCTTGGATTAAACTATTTTTGGGGGATGGATTTAGATTCATGATATGAAAGTGTTAAAAAACAGTGGTAGCAGTTGTTATGTCCTCATTTATACAATCACTCAAGGCTCCATTGTTGGGACTTAATAAATAAGAATAGAAAAGAAGAAATTTTTGAATGATGAAACACAAGAGGTTAAACATGAATATAAGACAGTGATCAGAGAGCAGTTCTTTATTTTTAAGACCACCATTATGAAACACATACAGGTATACATGATCTTAGCATCATTCAGTTTGGAAGGGACCTCAGAAGATCTCTAATCCAACCTTTTGCTCAAAGCTTGGTCAGTGCTATGGTCAGACCAGAATGCTTAGGACTTTTTCCAGTTGATCTTGAAAACCTCCAAGGATGGAAATGTACAGTCTCTCTGAGCAATGTGACAAGTGGACAAATAGTCCACTGCTTGGCTGTCCTCATGAAGAGAAAGGTTTTAACTCATATCACACAGAATCACAGAATCACAGAATTGTACAGGTTGGAAGAGACCTCCAAGATCACCTAGTCCAACCTCTGACCTAACTCTAACAAGGCCCACACTAAACCATATCTCTAAGCTCAACATCTAAACGTCTTTTAAAGACCTCCAGGGATGGTGACTCAACCACTTCCCTGGGCAGCCCATTCCAATGCCTAACTACCCTTTCGGTAAAGAAGTTTTTCCTAATGTCCAACCTAAACCTCCCCTGACGCAACTTGAGCCCATTCCCCCTCGTCCTGTCACCAGGCACGTGGGAGAAGAGACCAATCCCTACCTCACTACAGCCTCCTTTAAGGTACCTGTAGAGAGCGATAAGGTCACCCCTGAGCCTCCTCTTCTCCAGGCTGAACAACCCCAGCTCCCTCAGCCGTACCTCGTAAGACTTGTTCAGTGCATGTCTTTTGCCTCTGCTCCCTCGATGTACCGCTGTGAACAGCTTAGCTTCATCTCCTCTCTCACCTCCCTGAAAATACTGTCAGACAGCTTTAAGATCCCCCAGAAACCACCTCCTATCTGGCTGAACAAACCTCTGTCCATCAGTCTGCTCTTGTATGTCATGCTTTGTCCCCTGACTATCCCAGTGGCCCTCTTCTGAACTTGCTCCAGTTCATCCATGTTTTCTGGGGAAACCAAAGCTGGATGTAGTATTCAAGTGCTGAGTAGGGGAATAACGTCCTCCCTCAGTCTCCTGACTCTGCTCCCGTTCACACAGCCCGTGATGCTGATACATATCCTTCCTGCCAAGCTACACTGGGAGCACCTGTGCAGCTTGCTATACCATGAGCCCCAGGTTTTCAGCAGAATCATAGAATCATAGAACGGCATGGGCTGAAAAGGACCTTAAAGATCATCTAGTTTCAACCCCCCTGCTCTGGGCAGGGTTGCCAACCACTAGAGCAGGCTGCCCAGAGCCACATCCAGCCTGGCCTTGAATGCCTCCAGGGATGGGGCATCCACAACCTCTCTGGGCAACCTGTTCCAGTGCCTCATCACCCTCTGAGTGAAAAACTTCCTCCTACTATCCAACCTAAATCTCCCCTGTCTTAGTTTGAAACCATTCCCCCTTGTCCTATCACTATCAACGTGTGTGAACAGGCGTTCCCCCTCCTGTTTATACGCTCCCTTCAGGTACTGGTAGGCCGCAATGAGGTCTCCCCGGAGCCTTCTCTTCTCCAAGCTAAACAAGCCCAGTTCCCTCAACCTTTCTTCATAGGAGAGGTGTTCCAGCCCTCTGATCATCTTAGTGGCCCTCCTCTGGACCTGTTCCAAGAGCTCCACATCCTTCTTGTGCTGGGGGCCCCAGGCCTGCACGCAGTATTCCAGGTGGGGTCTCACCAGAGCAGAGTAGAGGGGGACAATCACCTCCCTCCCCCTGCTGGCCACCCCTTTTTTAATGCAGCCCAGGACATAGTTGGCCTTCCGGGCCACAAGCGCGCACTGCCGGCTCATGTCCAGCTTCTCAGAGTTGTTCCCCAGCCAGTCAGTCCCCAGCCTGTGCAGTTGCAAAGGATTCTTTTTTTCCCAGGTGAAGGACTTCACATTTGCCCCTGCTAAATTTCATGAGGTTCCTATCAACTCATTTTTCCAGCCTGTCAAAGTCCCTCAGGATGGCAGCCTGCTCTCAAAGTATCAAATAATCCCTCCAGTGTGGTACCCTATTAGCTATCAACCTCCAGGAAGATTATGATCCTACTAGTCTTCAAGCCCAAACATCCAACCATAAGATTATGTATCTGGTTGTCTATTTATTCAGACTAGATGAATATAAGAATATTGTGGGAGATGGTGATAAAGGCACACATTTTGACTGCTCTAAAGTTTGAAAAATATAAAATGTATAAAGGTCTGAAATTCTGTTTATCGTGAACTGAAGTCAATGCAGATGGTTAGATATTTTTAAAGAAGAGATATTTCCAATGCTATTGTATGCAACTGCTTTCAAAATAAGCCATAAGGCATTTTTGCATATTCAGTCATCCATTTTAGTTTGGCTTCATTCAAATTTGTCTCATACTATAAAAGAAGCAGTACTCTCTGTGTTGCACTTACCACATGTACCACCTTACCTGTAATGAACTGCAGTGACACAAAAAAAGCACTTGTCCACAACTTAAGCCTCTTTAGCCTTTACAATAGAAGATTCTCTATCAGGCTTTCTATATATTCTGTTGTTCCTTCTTCCTCTAAGTATTTCTGAATAAAAATTTGAATGATCGTACCATTATTTTTACCATGTCACTGTCCTCTAAGTCACATAATCTGCTTCTCATTCCAAATTTTAACAGAAGCAAGTTTAAGTTCCTGCCCTTAGTTTTTAAAATCAGGTTATTTTGTTTTATTTATTTATTTGTTTGTTTGTTTTGTTTTCTCTACAAACCTCGAAACTGTGAATTCTTTACTGAATCAATATTTCACAGTAATTGAACAACCATGCTGTAACTAAGGAAGTATTGTACAAACAAACAGGACCCAAACTGTCCTTTTTTAAAAAGAAGAGATAGAAGGAATAGGCCTCTACCAGCAGAAGAATGTGTGTGGCTGCTACTACTAAGTATCAGAATTTTGTAGTTTTTTAATGCAAGGCACTGATTTTTTCCACGCAGTTTTTTGTGCCCATGTTGTTAACACAGATCTCTTGGAGCCAGCTACTGACTGGGGGCCTTTAAGAGGGCTAACTGATTAAAGGTATATGAAGACATCAGTAACTGCAGGCAAAACTAAGCTCCTCTGACCTTCAGGTAGTCAGGATGCGAGCTAGCTCCAGTTCAGGAGACCTATATCATCATTAGCATTATCAGTTCAGACTAACACAGTCTTTAAAAAACAGGGTATATGAGCGTGAAATCAATATGTCTGCTAGGTTGTCTTGAGTCTAAGCTGGTTTCTGGTTGGCCAGCCCTTGGCACAGCATGTGTGCTTGCATCTGCCTGTTTTACAGTGTGTAGGCAACACAAAATCCTGTATGTGCACAAAAATGCTGAGATATTAGTCAACCCATTATAGATAATCACCAAGCGAATCCTGGTCCTAGACACACACACAAAAAAACCATCTTAATTTAATGCATCTATAAGCTTCATTTGGGTCTGTGGTTTCCTTCTTCTTTAACTGGAACTGCTGAACTAGCAGAGCTGGCAGCATCATCTGTTTTGCAGTGGTGGTAGGCTCTGGTCCTTATCCAGCCATAACTTCTGTGTCAACCCCTATATCAATTCTATCAGTTGTGGTGTCTTTTTGATAAAGGAGCTGATAAAGGAAAAAGTGAGGCCACCATGTTCTACAGGCAAAAAATTTTAACAGTGTGAAACAGTCATCTCTCTGCCAAGGAACACTCCCTGCCCTCTTTTATTTACCAGTATAGCCATGAATTCGATGAGCTAATAATGAATAATGAGTGCAATTTTGTGCTGGGAAGAGAAACAAAATGAAATATTGAATGACAAAAAGAAGAAAACTCTAAGCTGAAAGCCATGGGAAGTGGCTGAAGAGTAGCAAATGAAGCTTGTAAAATTATTTCTCTATTTAGACTGTAAAGTTTTCAAAATATGACCTGAAATAAATAACAATAATGAATGTTTTAATAAAAAGCCTTTTTTTTTTTCTTAAAAATGTCTTTAAATTTCTTAAAAAAAAAAAAAAAGGAAATCAAGAAAAAATATTTTAAACAGCAGGAATTTCCATGTAAACAGAAAGCTGGAGTACTTGAACAGCAGAAGCAGAAGACGTATGAGATCACTTATGAAAACCAGGAATTAAAACAGGATCTGCAGGGTCTTAGTCTGTTGCCCAGGTTTAAGACAAAAAAGTGTCTCACAGATGGGAATATACTCTGCAGTGTATTTCTACATCCAGGGTCCTCTGTATCTCATGTAGTACTGGGAATTTCTTCTCTAAGGTGAATTCTATAGGAAGTCTCTGCTGCCCTATGCCAAGAAAATACTCTGTTCCAAGTAGGTGCAACTTATCAGTATTCTTGCAGATATTAAATAAGAAAATAAACAAAACAATAAATAATTGCAAATCAAAGCTTTAGGACTGATGAACAAAACTGATGATTATCTGCTATATGGCCTCTGTGCTTCACACAGCACTATGCCATTATTCAGCCACCTTCTGAAAAAAAGTCTCTCTCCAGTCACTAGCATCTCTCCTTTGCTTCACTCTCTTTAAAATAAATGCTATTGATCAGCAGCAGTCTTTTCTGAAATGGGCAGAAAGGTATAAGCCTATTAAAGTTGTGTTATTGAGGTTGAATATGATTAGAAAGGAGAATTGATTCCTCTTAAATTTATATCTGTTAGCTTTTTATCGTAATTCCCTATTTATAACATTTCATTACACACCTTCAGAAGCTATTTTTATTTCATTTTATTTAATTCTGTGGTTTTCACCTCCGATATCCTAAAAGAGAGACCATTCTTTTTTTTTTTTTTTTTTTTGTTAACATTATTCTACAGATATGAATTTTGAACCAACCAAAATCTTGAAAATTATATTTTTGAGGGGAATCTAAGTCAGCCATGTCCAAACTGTTTTGTTAGAGATGTTTAAAATTACTGCAGAAGACATAATGTGAATGTACATGTCTTTATATCATTGTATAAACCTCCAATAACATCATATTTCTTTGAATATGAAAACTGGAGGTCTCTGCTTAAAAGATTAAAGGAAAAAAAATTGAAATGGGAACCTTTTGAACAAATATTTCTAAACAAGTGCCATTGTTAAAGGGAAAGAAATAAATCAGAACATTTGATTGCCCGGTCTCTCAGTGCTCTGTATTGGTTGTTATACAAGAGCTCAGACAACATGGTTCAGTGCAGGAGAATAAAGAAAGTTCTGAATCTGCAGCCAACTATTCAAGTGCCTTTGCTTTGGCCAATACCTTGTTTACCTATGTCAGCTAAGATTCTGGCATATACATTAAGAGTTTCATTTAAAAAATGGGATTTATAAAGTACATCTTTGCAAAGAGTTGATTATAAATTTTCTGTGGCCTTTAATGAGAATAAAGTTAGGAGTAAATTATTGCAAGCCAGTCAGATCATTTAGAATAGTTATATATAGCAACTATCCATATATATGTGCATGTTTTTCGAACTTATGAACAGAAGTTATGTTACTAATGTTGCCTGCATCTCTTGCATCATCTTCAGCTCCATTTGAACCCTGAGGGCCCAGCATTGTGTCTAGATGAATATTTTAAAATGACTGTTTTCTAAAACAAATGTATCTTTGGGTTGCCTGAAGTCATTACTGAATTCAAGTTGAATTAGAAGAAAAGAAAAGTGCTTGGAAATGTCAAAACAAACCAACTCAGGCTCAATTCATGAGCAGATGAGGCATGGTTTGTAAAAGGTAAGAAAAGTGTTGCTAGCCTCTGAACATCTCTGAAGAATTTCTTAACCAATCACAGAATCACAGAATCACAGAATCACAGTGGCTGAAGATTATCATTGTGGCAAAAGAAATAATGAGTTTCTACATTTTGAAGTAGTCATGTGTAAGTAGAACTTTCCTCATTTCTCTGGTTTGAAAAAAAAAAAAAAGTCTAAAAAAAGTTCAGGCTGACCCACAATGTTTTATTTCACTTCTTATTCACCCATCAAACATCAAACATTTAAAATCAAACAACAACAACAACAAACAAATAAACAAACAAAACCCATGCATGTTGCCATTTATCTTTGAACAGAATGAAATTCAAGCATTTCTCAGAACATGATCTCCTGAATATATGGTCTGAACTATGCATATATGCATTGCTGGAGACTTTTTGAAATATTTTTGATTTAAACAAATGTGCTATAAACAATGTATCTGAAAAGTGAGATGCTTAATAATTTCCTCTTTCTTTCTTTCTTTCTTTCTTTCTTTCTTTCTTTCTTTCTTTCTTTCTTTCTTTCTTTCTTTCCACACAAATTATTCTGACTCCAGGTCTAAAATCCAATTATAAAATAGTTTATTAAAAAGATGTTTGTTACACTACACACAATGAAGTGGAGATCATTTCAAGTGCCACTTTTGAATTCTAAATCTCCTAATTCTCCTTATAACACTTTTCTGCTTCTTTGCTGTTTATTTTCCATCAGAATACAATCAGGTTCTTAGACCTCCCCTCCTAATTTCATCAAAATGCTAATAAGCTGAGTTTGTTCAATTTTAAGGAAAATTGAGCTGCTTCTTGAGGAACAATATAATAAGGAGATGGACATATATTTCTCATACTTTTGAAGTTCAATATAATTCTCTAAAAATATGTTAGGGCAAACAATATAAGAACTGCCTTACCTGATATTTTAAAAATAATAATAATAATAATAATAAAAAACATAATAAGAAGCAACATAATAACATTTAATTTGTTTGAAAGCTATGATTAAATGTGAATGTCAGACTTGAGAAGGTTCACAGAGAGATGCCAGAAAAACAAACTTGCTTTTTTTTTTTGCAGGTTTATGTTCCTACAGAGAGTATAATATCTTTTGTCTTGAATCACACATCTTCTATACTGATCGACGGGAAAAAGAGGAAAAGAAAACATTCAAAAAAAATGGTGCAAAAAGACATACAGACCTATGAAATTATTGAACGTTTTCAGTACAGGTGGAAGAGGTTGCTTTTAGTCCACAATCTTTAGCAAACGTATGATGTTATTTCTTACTGAGCTCTAAGTTTATAAAGGCAATTATTATGTTCAGTAATGTAAATCCTGGTCCTGAGCTTGTACTGGGACCTCCTGGGGCAAGTACAGAAAATTAAAGACTTAGGAAATAATTTTGTGCTGGTGGACACAGGTGACCAGTGAGACTACCGGTAGGCAGAATATCATCTCTAAAAATTATATCAACTGAGCTGACTGACAAAGATCTACCTGTTGATCCATGATTTATACGCAGAAGAAAGACACTATAATTGTATTAAAATAATGTTATACATTTCAGCCTTCTCACATAGACAAAGCTATGAAGGAAGCACGGTGGAGATTGAAGATGCCTTAATAAAACAAAACTAATGTTGGAATGATAGACTGTTAGCAGTGAGGACAAGAAACGTCAGACAGAATACAAAGAGAATGGGTAGGTTCACCCAATCTCAATGTAGATATCTGCATATCAGATGTCTCTATGTCTCTAAAGTAACCCTATCTAAGTTCTATATAGACGATGTAGGTGAACAGGGACTTTTAGGGTTTGTTCTTCTGATCTGCTTAAGGTGCTTAATTTGCACTGACATAAAGCATGTACTAGAACATGCATTTCTAACTAACATGTCACTTGGGCAAAAGCTCATCTCTGTGGTCATATATTCTCCTTTTTATCCGTGGAAATGCTTTTTAGTCAATGTCTGAAGAAAAAAAAATAATACTCATTACATATAATACTCATTGGTAGAAAAGACAATTTATTAAGGATGAATGGTACTGGTGAAAGTTTTAGAACTGTTCCCCCCCCCCTCCCAATTGAGATTTCCCATTTAAATAAACAAAATATGCACAAGTGCGTGCACAAGAGGCACCAAGCTCTAAATTTTTTTCTTTGTCTGACTGAAAGTGTGCTTAATCATTCTATGCACAGAATAACAATTTTAACAGTAGAAACTAAAAACGAACAAACAAACAAACAAAACATAATTGTCTAATTGACAGGGGGGAGAACGAAACAAAACAAAACAAGTTTTCAAATTTCATTAAAAAATAACATCTGAGTGAGTGCAATAACCACTAGTTGGCAGCCTGCACTTCTCTGATAAAGTGCCTTCTGCAGGTAGCTATGACTGATGCCACCACTCATCTCTCAACGGCCTCCTGGCTTGCCTTGTAGCTGCTTCAGGCCCCGAGAGTCTCTGTCGTCAGAGGCACATGCTGTGCATGCTACAAGCCAGCCTCAGTTTTCTGGAAGAAACCCAGCAACCTCAACAATTGGTCTCAAAGAAAAGGTCTTCAGAAGCTGACAGCTTGCATTTTATTATTATTATTATTAATAATTATTATTATTATTTACTACTTATCATTTTAAATATTCTCAATCAAACCATTTGATTTTAAGAACTATTGCAAATAAAACTGGAGGTTCTGTTTGACACAAAACATATTGTCTTTTCACTTCACCAATAATTCTGTTTTCTTCCAGATTTGACTCATTGCAGACATATGTTATGATTTTTGTTGTTGTTGTTGTTATAGATAGATAGATAGATAGATTCACCAGCAAGCCAAAAAGCCCAGTTGTATAAACATTTCTTTCAAAATAACTGGTCAATATGGAAATTGTTTCTTCATACTTGTCAGCTAATGATACGTTTCTGTATAAAAATATGAAGATTTATTCCCATTCTGAACAAAATCATTATTTTCTATCTAATATAACAGTGGGTGTTCCCATTATCCATGTAAATGCTTAGTTGTTTTAAAGCTTACTAAGCTCTTGAACTCAGTAACATATTATGGCAATGAGTTCTACCAGTTAAACAGATTTCCACTGTGAAAAACAGATGTCTTGCCATCAGTTTTAAATCTGTTCCTATCAATTTACTTTAATTTCAGTTTTAAAAGGGTAAACAAAAGCCTTTGAATCTGCTGTTTCACTTATTATTCCTTTGGCTTTATGTATATCTCAAATGCAATGTATTACTATCTTTTCAATCCTTCTTTCTTTTGTCACAAAACATAAATCTTCTTTCCTTTACATCTGAAATCACTTTTAACAAAAGTGATCACCAAAGCAAGTTAGTCACAAGTAATATTTGGAATGAATCTAGAAAGGAAAAGTATCATAGGGTTTTTCATGGATCTAAGAATTATCAAGCAGAAGCCCTCAGGTAGAGATGAAATGCTTGAATTTATAACTTCTTTAACCAGGAGTCAGATAACCTAGAAGAAGAAAAATAGTGACTTTCAACAACTCTTGTGACCTGTTTGTTAGGCTTTGATGATGTGGCCCTCTGTGGTCCACTTCATGAGAAAGGTATGAGTAGCTTCGTTTTCCAGTGAGTCCTGACTGTGTATACGAGACACGAAAATGCACAGGTTGAAAAGCTTTCAAGAGCAGATGAACCTCTAGACCTGTGGTCTATGCTGTGTAAAAGTGGTTGAAATGATCTTGCGTATAGCTGAGAGAACTGAGTTATGACTTCCTGACCTCTTTTGTTTTCACATCTGATGTCAAGCCCTGACGATACTGCTGCTGGCAAGGTTATTTTCTTGACTTTCCTCAATAACATGAGCTTCTTCAAAGCACTTCTAAAATGACAGTTTTCATAACCTGACAGAGAAGAATTTGCAACTACAGCAGTATCTGTGATTGCTGATATTCAGTCCAAACTCTCCTTTTTTTTTTTGGTGGAAGACATTGAAAGAGAACAGCCACAAGGAAGAAACAAGGTCAGTCTGGTTTTACAGTGAAGGAAGTACTCCAAGAAGCAGAAAATAAGGGACAGCATTCTCATGGATACTCAGTATATTATTAAACAGACTTCTGCAAATATGTCTGTAGTAGTGAAATAGACAGTGCTAGAGCCCATTTACTGTCTCTAAAACTAACTGTTTTAGTGTGGCTCAGTACCCATGAATTGTTTTGGAAATTTGACCTGAGGCAGCAACCGTTAAGGATTGTTCTGACAGTGGCTAGTCCCTTGCACTTCTTAACTTGGTATTACATACATACAGCACAGGGATGTTAGCGCAAGTACCCACAAGCAATTTACTAACATTTGTGTGGTTCCCTTTCTAGGCTAATCTGTCTGTGTAGACATAACGCTGATAGAGCTGGACTGCTATTCTTGGCATAGGTGTATTTCTGCTGCTTCATCCCCTCATTAATAAATGGGATAGGAAGGAAAGGGGACAGTATTTCCTTTGTCAGTGTGTCAGTGTTTTTGGTTCTTTGGTCATTTTTGTTTGTTTGTTTGTTTGTTTGTTTGTTTTCACTTGAGAGATGTGAGGATTTAGATCACAGCTGGGTGACTTAAGATGCTCTAGTGCTGCAGTAGTCTGACTAATTTTAAATAAAAAGAAGGGCAATTGAATATTTTTAGTTTCACCTTAGAAAAATAACACCTTTTTCTTTAAATAGAAATCTGTGTAACCTGGATGCAGTGAAAAAGAAGCTTATCTCCAAGTTTAAGAAGTCCCTAACTCACCTAATTCCTAAATACTTTGAAGCTACTCATTATGCTCAGCAGAAAGTAACCAACCTGGAGGAAGTACATAATGCTCTGAAAACAGATGGGATTTCAGCTCAACTTAGTCTTCCCGTCATGGAGCAGTGTGACATCAAGATGAGAAAAAATTGCTCATGCTGAGCTCATAAAATAGTTAGCTCTGTCACTTAATTACTGTTCATGCTATATGATATCTGTGCAGTCAGGTGCTTTGTCCTGCTCTCAAGCCACTAAAACCTAACATAGAGCAAACTATCTCAACATATAATCTGCTTGATGTCTCCACTGCTATTCCTTTTTAAAACAGGCTGAGAAAATTCATGCATTTTCATTCACTATAATTGTCTCTAGTACTTCAACAGAATTGAAGACAAACCTTGGCTTAGCAAGAAAAATGACACTCTGCCATTCTAAGTTGGAAATAGCGATTGTGGCTCAAAAGTGTATTCATTTTCAGAACGGTAGTTAAATAGCTAGAATAACAGCAAGAACAAGAGCTGCAAAATCATACTTTAAGAAAGGTCCAATGAACAAATGAAAAGATTTAAGGTCAATATTAATAGTCTTTCTGTAATGTTGTGTTTCATATGCTGAAATTCCACACTATTTATAGTTCATACTGTGAGAGCTGAAGTAATATATTGCTTTGGCAGACCTGTACTTCAAGTGTATTTATAAAGCAGGTTTGTATTAATATGAGAAGTCAGATAGAAGTGTCCACATTTCACAACCGATGAAGCCAAGATGAAAAAGAGGCTAGGAAAAAGCTATTTTTTAAGAATACATCTCGAATCACCAAGGTGATTCTCCCCCCACATTTTTTGATGGAACACCACAAGGTTCCAAGTGCATTTTGAATCACAGTATATTGGCTTCTACAGAAGAGAGTTTGAAAGTTTCCAGTAACAAAAGTGCCCATACAAATGATGTTTCCTGAATAAGCTAATATTTGCAGAGATGTTACAGAACACAAAGTTTCAGCTTCTTACTTAATGTCTCAAATTCTCTGGCTAATAATCTCCTCTTAATTTAGTGACATTTACTGTAATCAGCAATATCATACAATTTCTATTGAATAGGAATGAAGAATCTCATTCAATTTCTGTAGTAAATTGGCAGGTCTATACAAATACATGCTTTTCCCACTCCTTGATTCTTTCAGAGACAATCATCCATTCTGTAAACTGAATGCTGAAAGGATCCTTGACTGCCTAAATAATTCAATACTGTAAAATAACACCAACAAAAGAAGTTAGACAAATAAAGTTCCTTTTTTTATCTGTCTTTTTTTTTTTTTTTTTAACATCTCTCCATATTCTGAGAAATGGAAAAGATTTCCCTTTTAAAGGTACATTTATATCAGGATTTATTTTAAGGTGAACATTTGGAATTCTGTGTACATTATACAAATTGTATCATCTTAAACTCCAGTTTTATAGTATAGGTGTTCAGGCTTGAAAGTTATCTGCATATATTTGTTCACTGAAAAGTAACCAAATAGATGAAATTGATTAAAATACTCTTTTCTGAAAATCTGTTAAACCATCTGTCAGTTATTGAATCTAGTCTATGAAGGATGGTAGGCTGTCGGTCTCATAACAGGAAACATATTTATAGAAAAGGAAAAATGCTCTGAGGAAAGAAGAAACCTGTTTTGGAAGGACTGCTGCTTGGGAAAACCAACAACAATGGTACAGCATAACTCAATTCCTGAATGTGATTTTATAAGTAAATAATCCTCAACATGTGATTTGTCCAAATGCACTAACTGCTACCACTGGATGTGCCATAAGCCCCAACTGTCAATGAGTCCCATTATGCTGAGTAGTGTACAAATTCACAGAGCAGCCTTATTTCTCAAAGGGTTTGTACTCTGGTTTACATGATACTTAATTCTAAGAGGGATGGGTTAATAGAGTATGAAAGAAGCATTAATAAGATAATAAACTTAGAATAGAAATTGATATAAACCTCATACAGGACTTTTGCAGAGCAATCTTGAGAACTCTCTTATAGTTAAAGCTTCCTATCTCCCCAAAGAATATCTGTTTGGCTGCTTACAGCTTTGCCCAATAAGAAAATATGGGAGGATACTGTCCTAGTCACCATCTGAGATTTTTTTGAAAGTGTCAATTAAGGAAAATACACTGCTGTTAGAAACAACTGGCTTGAAACTATTGAACTAACAGCCATGAAACATGCAAACAACTCTATTCTTGGCAAAAGGATGTAATGTCTGAAAGAGGAGACTGACTGCAATTTTGATATAAGGAAGGTGAGTTTTGATCTGCTGTGAAAATTTACTGAACATATGAACATTGGAAATGCATTATTTTGAAAATATGTGACTAAGCCATTGCGTTGGAAACTTCTGAAACATAGTTTCATCTATTACTAAATGTAATTGAACAAGAAAAGTCTGAATTTCAGTTATTCATATTATAAGTTAATTATGTAAAGCAAATAGTAATGTTCTGCTATTTAGTGAAATGTTTTGCTACTTTAATGCTGTATTAGCACAGCTGTTTAATTCTCCCACTAGTGGCAATATTTTTAAATAGATATAAGTATTTACATTTTTTCTGAACATGATAATCAATATGTTTATCCTTTAAGTACAACACCATTCTAATATTTTTTTTTCCTACAAAACTGCAAAATTTACTACTGAGTTCTAAATTTCAAAATGACTGAATGATAATAGACAACAAGCATCCCAAATATATTGTGCATAATTATTAGATTCTTTCTCCATTCGTCCTTTTGCTTCCTGCAGTCTCAGTTGCCCAGTGAGTTATACATATAAGAGGAGGAAAGAAATCTATTGACTATGGAGTTGAATTCAGTTAATATGTCTCACACTAGTAGGACAATATTTGTAACACAGCAGGTTGAATTTGCTGTCCATTTTGTCCATCGCTGGCTATGAATATTACCAGAAAATGTCTGCAGTCAAGTGTTTTTCATTACACTGCAGTTCTGTGGTGTGGGATTCTTGGCAAACTTTAATGACCAAAGTTCTCTTTTTTTAAAAAAAAGAAACGTACTCTTTCCCAATGGCATTCTGCTTAGGCACCACAAGTGAATGAAGTACTTAAAAAAGTAGATCTACTGAAAAACATTAAAATGCAGCCTGTCTTGGTATCTGAAGTTCAGTGTAACCAATGAAACAACCTTCTAAAGGAGCAGCAAAGGAGCAAGTTGTTAGTTTTTATATATAAGTATATATACTCCCTGAGAATGGGTTCTTCTAATTGATTGCCAAGTCCATAAGAACACTTCAATACATTATTTTCTGGAAGCAGAAAGCATGGCTGTAGTTTTGAAAGGGGAATTCTGCTGAAAGTGCAAGGTTAGCATGGTGTTTAAAGGTAAAAGAGAAATTCAGCAGGGGAACATTTTCTTCAAATAGTTGCTACAGTAATCAGAGCTCTGTTTTATGGCTGGGTTATCAAAGGTGCTCCACACTTCTCTCTGCTGTATTCAATACCTTGTTCTCATTATGCTTGTTGCTAGTAGCACTAATCATCCCTCTATTTTTACACTGAGCATTGACATTGTGATTTCAGCCTTGAGAGCAGAGAGAGAGAAAAAGATAAATCTAGCAGTTTTTCAGTTGTATAAACTGAAAACTTTGGGGATCAGTTATTAAGACAAAATGATTTCAGTACGTTCTCACACACCTGTAATTATCCTATTTCTCTGCCATTTTCACAGAATCTTTTGGTTGGAAGACACCTTCAAGATCACCTAGTCCAACCTAAGACCTAACACTAACAATCCCTCCACTAGACCATGTCTCCAAGCTCTGCATCCAAACGTCTTTTAAATACATACAGGGATGGTGACTCGACCACTTCCCTGGGCAGCCTGTTCCAAAGGCCCTTTAAGCCATTTTGTAAGCATTTTTTTCTTTAAGTTAAAACTCTTTCCTGTGATCTTGCCAAGTTCCTTTGCTGATTTAAAGAGAGGAAGGTAGAAGAGGATGTGTTCTGGTCCAAGCTGCAATTTATAATGTACAATCAAGTAGCTGCCATTTGGGTTTGAGCAGAACTACTCAGTGAGTAGTTTAGGCATATCCAAAGTGTTACAGGATGACCCAGACTTCTTTAAAACTTGTGGGCAAGAAAGAGCAGAAAGTAGACAACTATGTTTTCAGAGGATAATTGATGGAGTAGAGCCATTTTAGAGAATATCCTTATATGATGTACTGATAATATTAATAATCTGGAAGTAAATCAATAGCCAGTTTCCATGTCTAAAAGAGTCAAAAAGATCATCTACCTGGCATTTGTGTTTCTGAGAGAAAAGGGCTATATCTGTATTGGTAAACTAAAGAGTGTCTAGGCTTATGGCCAACTAAAAAGCTGGTTTAACTTCAGAAAGAGGGTACTAGCATTTAAATTGCCAGCTGGAAAAATTACCTGACCTGTCTGAACTCCTGGACCATGCTTGGAGCTGTTAGCAAAAGTTAGCTGTTAGCAGGTTGGCCTAATCCAAAACCACAATAAACACCTACAGACAGTCTAGTTCCCACACTTGTGCCCATGCCCTGACATTGCTGAGGCTACAAGCGAGTAGCCTGTTCCTCCTTAGGAATGAGGGAATCATTATTTCCTTATCTCCTGAGAGAAGATAATGGCCTGGGGAAACCACTGCAAACAAAAGTCTGTGGGAAATTACTCTTAGGCCTGACTTAAGGGTCTCCATGGAAAGAAAGAATCCGTTTGGAAGAAAGTAGTTTACTAAAGAACAGACACACAATAACCTCTTATAATGTACACACCAATTTCAAATGTGTTTTGATTTGAGTGTGGATAATCCCATACTTTTAGTTGATCTAGAGACAGGACCAGAAACATAAAAAAAAAAAAAAAAATCACTAAAGGATTTTAACAAATTCTGAGGATTTATTATTATGCACAAACTGGAAGCACGTTTAATCCTTTCTAAATTCAGTCAATCCAAATGAAAATCAATACATGTAACAATAGTAAGGAAAGATCCCTTTAATTACATTGTTTTTGGCAAAAGAGGTCTCTAACATCTGCAAACCAGAATAAATGATGATGATAATCAAAATTATAATAGTATAAGAAAACTTCATTATATAGAAAGCTTCTCAGTACACCTGGTGTGTTCAACTGGATAAAACACCAACACCAACAGGAAACAAATACAATGAATTCATGAAAAAAAAAAAAAAATAAAAAAAAAAAAAAAAAAAAAAAAAAGGTATGACTGCCTTCTTGATTGTGGCATGTAACACCAAAATGATGATGAAGAAAAGAACATTCTGTTTACTACACATTTGGATGGTATGGCATATGAAAAATGTAGCATTTAACAAAAGCACCTACATTACTGCTATCTAAGAATGTTGCCCTTACCTGTGGAACGATTTCAAGTACCAGAACTGGGAATGATATCATTAAAAACTGTTTACCACCTATGGCTATTGCTACTACAGTTATGCAAGCTGCATAAAGCCTGAGGTCAAATTTGAACTGAGACTTTAGAGACAAACTTCCTAAGCTAAAACATGAATTCAAACTCTTTCGGGATCTTTCAAGGAAGACAAATGGAGAGACATCTTATCTTTTATTTTGAAGTCATTACAGAAAGAGTAAATACCCTGGAAGGAAAAGAAAGAAAGGGGGAAAAATCAGCTGCTGATTGTGAATGGTTTACCACTGAGTTACATTAAATACTGAGAACATTCTCGTACAGCAATTAAACAAAAAGCAAGATTGTTCCTAGCTGTATTTTTAATTCTAGTGGCTGAATTACACTGTATATGATTATTAACCAGACATAAATTGGGCAGTTGTTCAATTTTACCTGACAGCATTCAGTCTTCATGCATTATTTTTTTTAATATCACACACAAGAAAAAAAAAAAAAGCTGTTAAGAAATTAGAAAAGGATTAGAAAAGTGCTTTGTTTTCCAATTCCTCAGTTCAGTCAACATCACAAAAAAGAAATGGGAAAGAAAAAAAAAAAGGGAAAAGAAAAGGAAAACTGGTCATCTAGGCATGGTTATTTCAGCACCTGTAAGAAATAATTTAAATGAAGGCCAAATTAATCAACATACAAATATCTATTTTTACATATCAAACTTGCTGTTATGCAGAAGGAAAAAAAAAATTGTATAGTCTGACAGTAATTGAAGTGGGAATATCTTTGCTCCACAAATTGAGGAGGTATTGTTTGCATTATATAGAATTCACAAAGTTAAACTCAGCCTTACTGTAAAGCATTGAATTCATGACATCTTTGGATAATGTGGAGTAATTGCTGAGTACTAATTAATAGCCTTTTTTCCCTGTACATGAAGGCTTTTACAAAATTAGATCTTTTTTTTTTTTTCCCCCTTTTTTTGGGGGGTGAGGGAGGTAGAAATGAATATTTAAATAGTTGTTTCCAACTACAGTTTTGTGCCCTTGTGGGACTGAACATGTCTAATTAGGTTTGTATAGCTCTTAGCCAAATTACTACCATTGTCTTTTCACTGTTTTCTATGCAAAAATGTAGGCCAGTCAGCATTATGCAGACTTGTCTCTCAACAAAATCACACTCGCCTTCTAAACGCAGTTCAAGTGTTCCACTAACTGGGTGCTTGCTTGTTCAAACAACTGTATTAAGTTGGAGGATTGTTATATCTACACTAGACCATACTATTAAAAAGATGTTAATTCTAGAAATGCGTTGAAACAAAGATTAAAAAATAACACCAAAGACAGCTGTTGGTAGGATCCTAAGTCTTAGGATCCTAACATCATAACAGACCACTTCTGACTATTCAGTTACTTCATATGGTGTGATAGTACATTAAGGTTTATATAATTCTAATATTTTATTAGAATTAAGTGAAAAGAAAATGAGTAAAAGCTGGCTTGCAGTCAGCGTGAAGTGGAAAAATTAGTCACAAGTTCATTTGCTATTAGTGGCCAAACTGTCCTTATCCAGACATTGTACTAGGCACTGTAAAAATGAGTGGGAGAAAGAACTTTCACTGGGGCACATCCCTAGGGCAGAGAAGGGAATGACAGCTCCCTAGACCCTCCTCTAAACACAGGATGTTGCACCTGCTCCCTGCTTGGACACACGAATGCGGTATTGAGTCACTCAAATGGTGGACTTGGCAGTGGATGTCATGTTGCTGTTTCTCTTCTGTTATTTTTCCAAAGTAGTAGCTACTGCTACTTTTTCCCACTTTTTGAAATGGGCAGTGGCTTCTGTGCAATCTATCTCCTTCCTGTGCAACCACTCTCCTGAGCTTCAGATTCTGGGTCCTTCCAGTTTAAACACCCTCACAGTGTCCATTCTCACTCACAGATAATCTCCTTGTCTTCATTCATAGCATCCCCTGTTAGCTCCCACACTATACCGATCTCCAGCCCCACACACTAAACATCTTCCTCCTCAACAGACTTGATGCTCACTACCAGGGCAGCTGTGTGTTCACTAGCACAGCTTTGCTAGCATTTGGAAACCAACATGCACCAGCTTTCTCACTTTGGTTAGCTGGTGTGGTGTCTTACTACTGATGGGTCCATGGCAGTTATAGAACAGAAAGTTCTAGAGACTTTGCACTGGGAAGGTGTGGGATAACATCTAGCATCTAACTGACTCATAGTAGTTAGAAGAGAATGAAAATGAATATTTTCCCCAAACCTCTGTTTTAAAAAGATGTACCAAAATAGCTCTGCATGTTTAGGCTAGCTGTGCAAAAGTCAGCGTTTGATTGGATCCTGCATAGATAGCTTTTAGCTTCAGCAACATACTTTGTGTGGGTAAATTCCAGAAAGTTAAGTATGCACTGTGTGGAGATAGAAATGCACCCATTTATAAGGTTTGAATTTGCTATTTTTAAGAATCCTCGAGTTCTTCTACTTTTGCATAATGAAGTAGGAATAATAGAGATTCCTGATTTGAATAAGGCATTTGACATAGTTAATACAGAGAAGACAGAGAGAAGCTGGTAGAATATATGAAACTAGGGCTGATAAATACAGGAACACAAACTTACTCTTACCAGCATTCTCTTCATAACCGAGTAGTAGTGGGATCATAGGAAAAACTAATTAAAATCAAACAAACCTGAACTGTAGTTCATGACTCAAAGCCTGTCAATGTAAGTGAACCTTTCAGTCTTGAGGCTGTCCTTACAAGTCCTTACCACTGAATATTGTCTGCCAAGATGAGGGTAAGTGAATCTCGTGGTTTGAATAGAGTTACATTCATTTATTAACACATAATTCACCCAGGCTGTCAGATTTCAGAGCTAAGAAAGGCCGTCTAGGTAAGGAATGTGCTGCCACTGTGACTATACCAACAAAACCTCTAAATGGAAAGAGCTTATATCAGAATAACAGCTCTTGAAACAACAGTTTGCATTGCTTTTCTAAATGAAAGGTGCTATATCAAAACCATCGAAAATATATATCAAAAAAAGAGGTTTGCTTTTTTTTCTTTCTTTCTTTCTTTCTTTTTTTTTTTTTTTTTTTTCCAGTATTGATGCCTTTGCCTGTCTTCCTTTGTTGTTGTTGTTCCTGTTGTTTAAATGGCATACATATTGGGCTGGCTGCACTAGGTTGGTAATTACTAATAGGTGATTCTAACATCAACATATTAAAGTTACAGAAGTATTTAAATGCATGCTAGTCCAAACCTTCTAGCTTACTAATTAATAGCAAGAAGAATGACAATGAGCTCTTAGAAAACCAAATCTCAGACTATGCAAGGCTGTAAAAATCATCATTAATATTCTGAAATATACCTGAAAGCAGATCCGAAGCCAGTAAAGAAATTTAGCAAAAGTGTCAGCAAGATTGTTGGAGATTTTTGTTCTGCATCCAATTAGAGTCAAAAAACTTAGCAGGGATGAAGATCTTAATTGATTCAAGAATATTGGAGAGGACATATCTTTTAAAATTAAAACTATGTCTAACTGTGAAGACCTTGGCAAGTAAGAACATCTGTTTCATGAAATGCCCTTGCAATATTTTTATTACAGCCCCTTGCAATGTGTCTAAAAACCAGACCAGAAAGCTGTTCATGATTCTTACCAGAAGCCACATTCAACTGTTAAAGAGAGGGAGTGTTGCACCAGACTTAGCGTTCAGTAGGTAGTGTCTATTATTACGAAATGTTTATATCATGTTACACCACAATGTTTAAATAAAACTCAGTATCCTACTTTTTTAAGGTACTACATAAAAACACCATCTATAGACCAGAAAAGTATGTTTTGGTATTAACAGTTATCAGTACCCTACTCCAGCTAAGATGATTCTAGTCTGACAATGAAATGGCAACAGACAGAAGCCAACAGTAACTTTATTTTCTGTCCTAGAATAGCACAGTCTTATGAGACTTTAGTACACCATTGCATTCTGACAAAATGCATCTAAAATACAGAATACTTGTGTTTTCAGTGCATAAAATAGAATAAAGCAGAAGATGTAAGAAGTAAAATGATAATGTTATTAATTGTTCCTGGTGTTACTGGTGAAAGCTGGGAGCCACCTGATGCCATAAGTTTGCAGCAAATTATTTTCCCAGACATTTTCAGTTGCTGAATCTCCATCATTTTTTATTTGTAGTTTGAAAATTTATCAGATGAGCTGTCATCTTCCATTATTAATTTAAATATGAAGAAGAGCTCTGTCACTAATACTTTTCCCCCTAAACTTGACAATGAATGCAGGATAAGCTTTCATACTGTGATTTGATTCCTTCAAGAAATACTCTTTTGGTCTGGTAAGATCTAAACTAAACCAAAATCAATATGCATATGACCTTGTTCCACAACCCTAGGTGTGGTCTTGCATGTTCTTATAACTTTCGGGGAAAGACTATGTTAACTTTGAAGTTTCTTTCTCTACTCCATCAATAATAGCCAGGAATAAACTAGAAACAGCAGAAGCAGAAGCCTGTAAGCAGCCACCTATAACTGTAATCAAGCTGTCCCTAATAACTTCAGGAATGAGTTGAAAACTGCCTGCCATCAGGCCTGAAAGCCATGCATCACCAGTCATCTTTCCTAATTTAAAACTGAGAGTCATCCAACTTTCTAGCAAGGCAGGGGCTCATTAGCACTTCTTTGTTATTAGGGTGGCAAAAATTTAGGGCTCTAGATATTTCTAGTTTATAATTTATATTGTTTTATTATAGTTTTAAAATAGTTTAGTTTAAAAATAATCTGACTGAAATTTGCAATACATCCATATATCAATCTATTAAAGACACCAAAAAGTCCCTCTTCCCCAAACAGCTTAAACAGTACAGATATTTCAGAGAATAAGGCCATGAAGGGAATACATCATTCCGCTAACAAGTAAAAGTAGGTTATTGATTATTTTTTAACAAAATCTGCTTTGTTAGATAAATGGAAGTGATGAAATCCATTTAAGTTCCCATGAAAATCTGCTCAAATTTGAAAATAATTCCGCTTACATAGAATCCTCCTTAGATCTCTCCTTAATTCCAAAGAGATTTTGTCCATCTTTAGCACAGAGATTGCCTTCCCCTGTAAGCAAATATCTGTGAAATCCATTGTGTGTATCTCATCCATATGGTATATTGAATTTCACAAAAGATGAGAACTTATAGGTGCCAGTAGTTATTTTATATTGCTTGATATGACCCACAGAGTGGATCTAAACTTTCTACCTTTTCAAGACAGCATAAAAGAAAAAAGGGCCTCTAGTTACAGCAGTTACTTGGTGACCTAGACAGCAGAATGCTTGCATGGAAATATAATTCTCTGATTGTAGTAAATCACTTAAACTCAGTTTTTCAGAGGAGACTGCCAAGTACACGTTTCTCATTTTCTGGGTGTCTAACTTGAGACTATAGGCTCTGATTTATAGAAGTGCAAATGCAGTCAATGGAGTTTGTGCTTTGAATGTATAAAATGCAATATAAACACTCTGCAAAATCAAATCCTGCATTTCTTATTCTGGATACTTAGAATTTCTAGATATTCTTGCATTTAATATATAAAGGGCAACAAGCCTTACTTTGTAGAATGGGGATGATACACTGTTCACCTCACAAGATGTTATGGAAATAAATTCACAGCTCTATGTGAAACAGACAGATACTATTGTAGGGATAAATAGGGATGTTGGTCTACACATCACCATGTGCTATGAGGAGAAGACGATGCAAGATAAACTATTTTCAGACATTTTGAGGAAACATAGTTCAGTAACATGCAATAAATACTACCATAAAACAGGATCGATATTTTAATTTTGATTTTTCTATTTTAAAATTTTAGTGTTTACTCTGATCTTTAACATGGTTGTATTTTTTCTTATACAGTTCTCTTATAAATATATATATATATTTTTTTTTTTAAAAGAGTCCAAGTTATATTTTGAAGTGTATTAAGTTAAAACAATATTTTTTCTCTGTGACTGACATTAAAAACCAAGTTTAGAATACCTACTTCAGACACCTAACCCAAATTTTAAGGCATGCACCTTAGCTTCTATACATTGAGAGAATTGGGTAGCTCTGTGGGGGAGGGATGGAATTCTACACAATGGTGAGGAAATGCAAAAAAAGATTTCTGTAATGTTATTTTTAGAATGGGAATGATAGAAAATTTTGGTGCAGTCAATTCCAATATATCATAGCACAAGTTTCCTAACTCCACAACTCAGAAAGAAGAAGAAGAAGGAGAAAATTTCCTTTAATTTAAATTGGATGATCCTTAATTAAAGTATTTTCTGTTGCCTTGTGTTTTCTGACTTTTTTTTTTTTTGTATTGCTACTAGCAAAATGTAGCTTTTAGATTATTTGCAGGTTACCGGCAGCACAGAGTAAAAATAAAATAAAATAAAATAAAATAAAATAAAATAAAATCTCTGCATAGCATTGTATCAACTAGACACTTTACACTGTAACTATTCACCTTCTTCTGAATTAATGGGTATTTACTAACAACATAAAAAAGGCACTCACAATGTTGTATGCTTTACGCTGTGCTGGATTTGTGCGGTTTCTTTCCTTCAACGAATGGTCCATCTTAAATAACTCTACTTATAAATATAAATGATGTGAATATGTATATGAAAAGCTTCTCTGAAAAAAAAAAAGGAAACACCTTTTGAGGTAAATTCCAATTTATTCACACGTTTCCTCATGAAGACAAGTGTACCTATGAAATCAGCTGTTGTCTAACAAAATTGTTGATAAAAATCTAATTCTCTATGATTTTTCAAAATGATTTTTTTTTTTAATATGATAGTATTGAACATCAGTCTTAGCTGACTCTTCTGAAAATTGAGTGCTCTGTTTCTTCAAAGAAAGAAAGATACTGCTGCTGCTGCCCATGGTGTAAACATGCTCAGTGTGCCCTTGAGGGCCCAGTCCAACTCAGCTGAAGACGATGTCTGTCTTTCGATGGACTTCAGTGTATGGTTGAATTGGACCTGAAGGGAAAGGCTGACTGAAAAATGAATTATATCAAACTCTAAAAATAAAAGCTCATCTCAGCCACAGTCCAAACCATGTCAGTCAGCTTTAACAGAGGCTGAATCTGCCCTCAGTCCTCGGCCATTCTGTGAACCTCACCAGCAAAGTGGTGTTTAGTGCAAAGTGGTGATAAGGAGTATGCAAAGACAAAAATGACAATAAAATTTAGTGCACAAGATAGATAGATCCTTTTATGTGCAAGAACATGACTTTCTCTAACCAAAGGGTAGAAATCCTTATGATTTTCAATGCTTTGTGCATGCTCCTGAAAGTATTACAAAGCATAATAAAAAGTCAGATATATAATTGGAGAAATCAACATGCACATTTCTGATTATGTAGGCAAATAAATTTCCCCATTTAATGTGACTTTTAATAGCAAACTTTTAATATAGCTGCTAAAGTAAAAGAATATCTGCATGGGGTACTGCAGGCTGAATTCATTAGTTCAATTAAAGTAACTGGCTCTGCACAGCTCCACTCAAAAATCTGTAAGGAGACAGCTCTGCTTGAACGTTTCATTTTAATTGTGATAATATCGCCATTCTTCTCATGAAAGTCTTTAAAGGGGGAATGCAAAATACTAAAAGATATTCTTCTTTTAATCAGATACAAAGAAGAGAGGATAATAGTCTTAAATATAAGAGAAGAAAATAATTAACAATCAAACATAATTATATCATTGTTATGTGGATTAGGACATCATGAATACAGCTCAGTATTGGAATTTATCAGAAATTTACACTATTTTCTTTTTTAAAGTGTTTGTGGAATGAAGTAAATTCAGGTTACAGAAACACAAGAAAGTTTTTTTTTTTTTACTGTAATTTATGGAGCGCTGAACAACTAACATATTTCTTTTACTAATCAGTGGGGGAAAAAAGTTCTGTTTTTCTCTAAAACAACTTTTGCTAGCAGTGGTTGAATTAATCAACAATAACTCACGGAATAGTACCATTTAAGCCAGGTTTACAGATGTTTTATGTCAGGAAAGCAATGCAGATCAGAATGGGTGTATCTGATTCATGACCTCTAATGAAGCTGTCAGAAAATGGAAGCAACCATTCAGTCACAATTGAAAAGATAATCCTGCTATAGTACTTCAGTTTTTACCTTCTCTTGAATGTACGTAAAATCTTTTCAGACTTTCAAAGGAAGTTCAGAAAACTTAGCCTTTCTGCTGCAAGCATGAGGAACATCTATTGTTCCACAACTCACTCCCTGAGATAAGCGGCTCAAATATGATCTCTGAGAGGAAAATTTTGCCTTTCAGTGCAGAATTTTTCTAGAATTAATTCCTTGGGCTCTTATTCCGACCATTTAATATCATCTAAGCTGTGGTTCTTTTTATTGGTTCAGATTAAGTAAATACAATTTTATAACAATAAAGCAGCTTCAGCCATAGTAATAAATGAGTTTCCCCTAGGAAAAGACACTGTTCTGGTAAAAGCACTGAGCAATGTATCTGGCAATGCACTGTGTGTTGGAAGACAGTAACGCTCCAAAGACTGAAGTTCGGCCTTGTAAAAGTTGGTTTTCCACTTTACCATCTTTAAATTACCAACAGTTTTGCAATGGTAATTCCCACACTAAAAGGCATATTTCAGCATGGATACTACACAGGGCTATTGTGTGCTGTGGGGCACTGGGTCAGCTGTTGTTGGAAGAGACTCCCTCTGGTCTTGCAGATGTCAGTAAGCTCTCCCTGAATCACAGTAGCTTCAGGGATAAACAACAGAGACTTCAGCTTGTCCTGCTATTCTGATTTGGCCCGCCAACTTCAGATATGAGCAAGTGACAGAGATTATAATGACTGTATTGGAAGTATTGGAGCACGTGCTAGAAGATGAGATGAGCATTTTCTGTCCTCAGAAATGTTCAGGTAAATAGGCGAATATTGAGCAGTTCTGGTGGTAAATTCTGCTGGAATTCATTTAAAATTTAGCCCCTGCTCAATGCAAACTAAAACTAGCCCCATGCACTATTAAAAATCCACTTCAGCACGCTTATCTTCCTATCTAATGTACAAGATCATGACAAAATACTGTTTTGCTCAAAGGCACCAGGCATGTTGAACTGTTGAGACTGTGGCATTTCGGACCACACCATCCTCTGCTGAGAACTCTGGCTGCAAATAAGGAAGCACGTGTAATATCTGAGCTTGAGAGACACCTTGCTGACATCTGTGGGTCTATTTTAATGCTTGAAGAGAAGTAGATGCTTAATCTTTTTACCCCCAAAAAAGCAAGGTACTCCTTATCTTGAAAGGGAAATTTTTAAAAGAAAAATGAGTACATACACAGAATGCATATAGGTTTCTATGCTGGCCCAGAGAGGGGTTCTAGCATGCAGTAACCTGGTCTGCAGCCCCTCATCCCCACATTGCCTCTGTATTTCATTTTATCTAATCAACTGATAACATACAAAATTGGCAGCAAGTGCTGGACGCAGACTTCCAAGGGCCTAGGTAGTAAATGGCAGATAATGCCCAGCTCTTTCTGACCCAGGGCCTTTCAGTGGCTGAGGTTAATCACCAAGGCTGAGGGTACTTTGGCCCAGCACAGCTGCAGGTTTCATATTTAAGGCACTCTTAACAGGAAATGTTTGATCTAAGCAGTATAAATGTTAAAGAGTACATTAGCCTTACCCTATATGTAAATAAAATAGAAAAGTGTTTTTTTGTTGTTATTGTTGTTTTATTTGTTTGTTTGTTTGTTTTGTGGGAAGGGTGTTGCATAATTTAAACCACAGAAAGAAAAATCACTGATGCCTTAAATATCATACACAGGATACAAGCCTCTTTTCAAAAAAATAAAGTGGAATATTATGAATTATATAAGCATACAACCCTGTGGACACTGTTCTTAGCTTGCCAGTGTTTTAGAGTACAGTTATATAAGATTTTAGATATTTCAAAGCTAGTGGAAAAAAATCCTTTTCTAGCTCAACAAACAAGGGTCCAGATGAAAATGTCCCTGGATATTCCAGGATTCCAGCCCACAAGTGAGCAAGAATAGGCCAGAGGCTTAGTATTTGAAGAAAACGCTTTGGAAAAACTCCTGAGGCTGGACCTAAGCACTATCTCATCAGAATTCAGCATGCAACAGGAACTTGCACAAGACTCCCTTTTTTTCTTCCTTCTTCACACAAAAGACAAGTCAGAAAAGGGATGAAAAATGAACAGTGAGAAGAAATTTTGCTTCATAACTGTCATGAGGCTTTCTCAGAAGGCAAATCAGTGTCAGAAAATATTGGGCTATACATTAACAGTCTCTTTCTCTGCTTGATGGTTGTCAGTCAGGTTTTTTGCTCTTCTTTCGCTGATGAAGAGAGAAAGAAGACAAACAGAATAATCACATTCAGATGAACGAGGATCCTCACAAACACAGCTTTCCACCTTAAGGTCTCTGCCTTCCTAGACTCAAAGAAAAGGTGTGTGAAATTAAGACTATAAATGCATCAATATATAAAAATAGTGCAACCACACTCAGAGAATCTGACTCAGTTGATGATTTGACACTAGCCTTTTAAGTACACTTGAGAAAACAGTCTGTGTTGAGCCTTTTCAAAGAGCAGTATGCTGCAAAAATTTCTTTTTTTTTTTTTTTTCCCCTCCTCTGAGATTTCTCAGTCTTGTCAGTGCACCTGCAAAAGGAAGTAGCTCTTGACTCAGAAAGTAGGTCTGTGTTCACTGGTTTCAGAAATATCTAACTGGTTAGTATAAATGTGGTGACGTCTGGCAGGTGGCAGCATATGATGATAGAATCAAAATACCACGGCCCAGTGCCTTGTTGTAAGGCACTGTTATTACTAACTACAAAAAACATTTATGCCCCATACACAAGGTTCATTGATTTCTGGCTTCTCACATTTCTTCAAGCATATTTTTCTTGGTTTGTTGCTGACATTCCTGACTCAGCAAATCATGTGAGTGTGTAACAGCATAAACTCTTTTGATTTGTTTGCCTGCATAGTGACCTACTAATACATGGTTTCACAATAGTACGGTTGGAAATGCAATACACGGCAATATGATAATATACTTTGGATCAGCTGGTCCTAGCAAGGGAGGTAAAAATCCCCGTGCTGCACCTCTCTTTCTCCCTTTCCTCCAGTAAGTCTGCATCTGCAGAAGTTTGTGCTTGAATACTTTTAGATTAAAAAAAATACCAACCACTCAACTCCAAAGCAATTTGGAAACTATGGGTGAAGAAAAATAATATTACATCTTGTCTCTATTTCAGAGGGGCAGTGCTCTAGGGAAGGATCAGAACAGTAAGGAGTACTAAGAAAACGAGAAGGTTAATTCAGGTTCTACTCTTCTGCTTTTCATCAATAGTGCAGCCTTAAAACGTACATTAAATAATCTAAAAAAATATAGGAAGTTTGAAAAATAATCTTAGTGTTATTCCCATCAGTCAGTTGATCATTTTCACTAATCAGTTTCTACCCAGTATATGAAGAAGTAGAACATCTGTAAAGAATCTGATGGATAATACCCTTTTTAATAGTGCAGATGACTACAGGAAGAGCAACACAGAAAGGAAAAATGTATTGGAATAATTATAATCATGGAAAATAGGCAAAGGATACATTTTCTTATGAGCTGAATTTCCAAATACACACCATTTTTCAAATATAAATCACTGTAAAAATTAAAATTCCACATAAAGTAAAACCTATACTTGAAGTTGTGATTAGATTAAAACTGCAAACACTGGCTGGACTGGAAAACAATATGCTCTGATTTAACTTTCTTACTAACAGTTGGTCAATTACTGGCATTTCTAGATGGTAACAAAATGATGCAAATGAAAATATTTCAAGTACACAGATTTCTATAGTTGAAATTCCGTTGTTGGCGTTAATAATGTCAGTATATTTTTAAAATCACATTTTCACCTTTCCATAGGAATATTATAAGACTATTACAAAACAATCCTGGTAAGGGATTGTCACATGACTGAAATTCTCTGCTGCTCTAACCCATCATGGCTATACTGCAGTCAGTGGAGATAAGCAGATTTGCACTGGACGGAGACACTACTGTTATGTAGTCCTCCACTGCCGAGAGTTGTTTGAATACAGATATGCCTTAGTTTGCTTGTGAATTTATAAAGGCAAGTATTTCCAAATAAAGATGAAGTAGGAACTTGTACAGAGCTGTCCCTAAATACATGAATCTCCCACATCAAACACAGTGTCAAAATGAGGTGTTTTGTTGGACAAACCAATCATAAACCTTCTCTTTGAACAAGAAAGATTGCAAGCTACATAAGAAAGGTTCAGGAGCCACAGGAGAAAGCACTTACAAAAAATTGCTTATTGAAATCTCTACAGCTGGTAGTAGTCTAGAATAAGATCATTTGGTCAGTGAGGGTGTAAAAGAGTAAGGTTAAACACAGGGTGTGGGGATAGAATACAGGATAAAATAGTTTTGAGAAAGGCTGTGGCTGAATTTAGCTATTAAGAGTTAATACCAACACTTACTCTTATTTTACTATTCTCCTACTGGACAACTCAAAAAAAAAAAAAAAAAAAACCAACATAGCTAATAAAATGCATCAGTTAGTTCATCATGGACTTAGATGTTAATTAGGAACTTGGTAACTAAAAAAAATTAAACTATACAATATATATAGTGAAAGAGTGCTTGCCTTGGCTCTATCTATGAATACAGTCAAAGAAAGAGAGAGATTCTTGCCTAGCAATCAAAAATGTTCCTGGTAAATAAGCAAATGTGTCAAGTCTATTAATCAAGAAGGGCCAGGCTGCATCTGCATTTACAACGTGCATACAAAGATGACTGAAGTCAGTGTTAAAGCTTTTATGACCTCATTTGTCTTTGGACAAGGTCCCCAGTATTCTGACAGTTAGTGCTCAGAGTAGTCAGAGTTCACAGGCACCAGAAGAAAGAGGAGGAGGGCAGGAGAGCACAAAACACTTCATTCACTTATCCTGGTCTGTGGCATTGGTCTTTTCATAAATGAATTTGAGCCACTCAGTATCAATAAACATATATTTTCATAATAATTTCATACGTATCGCTGTGAGGCTTGGTGGATTCAATGGGAGTGACATGTTTATGCCACATCTCACAGAAAGTCTGTCATCTGCTGAGAAGGATGCCAGTATGTCATCTGCTAAGAAGGTCATGCACAGATCACTTTGTGCTTCTTTATTGCTTCTTTTTCACCCCTTCTACCTCTTCCAAACTTTCGCAGGTGTCTAGGTTCTAAAACTAAATTTGTAGTCCAGAACTGCTATTAAAGAAGTTCTTGTTCTCAGTCATATGCTGGGAGCACACTGCATCACCTGGAGGATTTCTGTCAGGATGGTATATATCATTCCTCCAGATCCTTCAGCAAGACCTGATTTGTAAAGTATTATTGTAAAGTATTACTGTTACGTTATCTTCTCTTACAACATTCTGGTGGTTTTATTTTTGTCTTTGTTGTTGGTGTTGTTTGTTTGTTTGTTTGTTTGTTTTTTAACTCTTCTGAGTTTTGTCTTGTCTCTTTGAGTCATTGGGAGGCCTGTATGCAGGCTGTGTGCTGCTGCTGAGTCACCTCCAGCTGTGGAGTTCCCTGCATTGACAGCTATTACATTAAGGGTCTTTATAAAAGACTTTACAAAATAGGATTTAGACTGATTTTTTATATAGAAGTATCTATTATTCCTGCAGTCCTAATCAGGCCTTGCTCAAAATGCATGAGCACTTTCTAAATACATTATTGTGTGTGCAGAGGTTCCAGAAGCAGTGTATCTCTTAAAAAGGACAAATCAGAAATGATTTCTGTTGAAGTAATGAAGTTGGCAGAAAGGTGACTAGTTACAATAATACACTTGAAATTGTACAAACTACTTTTATGGTGAGCCTCCTGTAGGACTGGTAAAGTATTTTAGACTTTACAACTGTGTATTTCTCCAGCTGTACTGCAAAGGCAGATTATCAGTTGTGAAGGTCATATTTTAAAAGTGAGATTGTTCCCTGAACCCATCTGCCCTGTCTTGTTCTTATCAAAGCCTAAAGGAAATTACAACAACTACTTAGCTGGGGAACTAATATTAAAAGAAATATTTATGTTTCCTTTAATAATATTCAGAAAGTAGAAAGCAGAGACGGATGGTATCATCTATTTGGTATCTCTTTCCTTTCATACCCCCAAATCAGCAACACCACAAAGGGCTCTGTCAATCAGGTGTCTGGAACTTGTTATTGTTCTGCATTATCTCTGACTGGACTTTGTGGTAAAGCTTGTCAGTACTCATAGACTATTAATTACACGATCCAACCAAAAATCTTTTCTGGAACTGTACAGACAAAGTAATGCACTCAGATGTTCTAAAAAAGTTAATGTTCTTGATTGGTAATAGTTAGATAGAACTTTTCTGTCTCAGCAACTTGCAGCATAGTTCTTTTGAGCCAACAGTGGAATCATTACATATACTGATCAGTCCTCACTCTGACAAACAGTTCTGTTGTTGTTAACGCATACATTTATATGCCTAAGTAATTATCAGCAAGAGCAAATTTTTCATATTTGGAGCTTTATTCACAGTTTAAGTTCTTCATTCCTAGAGGAAAATATGCTTACCAGCCTAACAAAGTAGGATTCTATTAAGCTTCAGAACCCAAGAGAGAATATATATGTGCCAGGCCAAGGAAATGCATCACTACACCATTAAAAGATAGTTAATATAAAAAATCTATGAACAGTGTTTTTCACAGCACTTTATCTAAGAACCATTATCAGATTTGCAAGTATTATTCTTAAGTCATAAATCAGGTGTACAGATTTTTTTTTCTGAAAAGCCATTAATTTGCATATTTAGACTAAAGGAGAACAGTGACTAATAAATTGGAAAATATGATAATCCTTTGGACTTCAAATCTGCACTTCATATTGAAAAGGCATCCTAGTTATTAAGTGAAATTTAAAAAGAAGTATCATGTGTACACAAATACTTGGCAATGACTTCATCGTATAAGGAAAGCATAACAGCTCCCCTTTTAAAAAAAAGGAAAAAAAAAGAAAAAAAGAAAATCCTAGTAAATGTTCTTATTTATTTATTTATTTATTTATTTTTTGTGAAATAAACAGGACTTGGCTTACAATACTTCTAACAGATTGTTTTTCTCCAATTAGTCTATTGTAACAATCAGAGCTTAGTTTTGCTGAAAACCCTTCATCTAACTATACCAAACTTTGGCACATAGGAATGGGCTGGAAAGAAGTCAGCTGCCCTAATGATGACTTTAGCACAAGAAACTAATTAAAACAGAATCTATATTATGTAGCTCAAAAGCCATCTCTATTGTAAACATCAAGTGAATCAGTTAATTATTAATATTATCACAAAGCCTGGAGGCACATGAAATCTGGGTCCATTGTGCTTGGGACTACATGAATACAAGAGGCAGACGCAGCCCTGAAGAGCCTTAGGTCAAACAGACAAAGTGTGGCAAAATTATTGCAATGGAGGAACTGAAGCACAGAGAGATTGAATCATTTGTTTGTGGGTATTCAGGAAGTCTTTAGAGGTGTTATACAATACACATTCCTATATTATTTTTATATATATAATATTCATTTTACATAGCATGAAGTAATCCTTAATACATTTGAATCTGAATACATTTTAGTAATATTAATACTCTGCCAGGAGGAAAATGTTGAGTTATCATGCAGTTGATGATGAAGTTACCTCTTAGAATCATTGAATCATTGAATGGTTGAGGTGGAAGGGACCTTCAAGATCATCGAGTTCCAACCCCCTTGCAGTGGGCAGGGGCACCTTCCACTAGATCAGGTTGCTCAAAGCCCCATCCAACCTGGCCTTAAACAATTCCAGGGATTGGGCAACCACAGTTTCTCCGGGCAACCTGTTCCAGTGCCTCACCACCTTCTGAGTAAATAATTTCTTCCTTATATATCTAATCTAAATCTACCTTTGTTTAGTTTACAACCATTATTCCTTGTCCTATCACTACAATCCCTGACAAAGAGTCCCTCTCCTGCTTTCTTGTATGCCCCCTTTAGGTACTGGAAGACCACTGTAAGGTCTCCCTGGAGCCTTCTCTTCCCAAGAATGAACAACCACAACTCCCTCAGCCTGTCTTCATAGGAGAGGTGTTCTAGCCCTCTGATCATCCTCATGGCCCTCCTCTAGACTTACTTTAATAGGTCCATATCCTTCTTATATTGGGGGACCCAGATCTAAATGCAGTACTCTGGGTGGGGTCTCACAAGAGCACAGTAAAGAGGGAGAAACACCTCCCTTGACCTACTGATCATGCTTCTTTTGATGCATCCTAGGATACAGTTGGCTTTCTGGGCTGCAAGCGCACATTGATGGCTCATGTTGAGCTTCTCACTAACCAACGCCCCTAGATCCTTCTCTTCAGGGCTGCTCTCAATCCATTCTCCACCCAGCCTATATTTGTGCTTGGAATTGCCCTGGCCCAGATGCAGGACCTTACACTTGGCCTTGTTAAACTTCATGAGGTTCGCACAGGCCCACCAGGTCACTCTGGATGGCATCCATTCCCTCCAGTGTGTTGATCGCACCACTCAGCTTGGTGTCATTGGCAAACTTAATGAGGATGCACTTGATTCCACTGTCCGTGTCACCAACAAAGATGTTAAACAACACCTGTCCCAATACCAACCCCTGAGGATCACCACTCAACTGTTGTCTTGACACCTCAAGACAAAATACTTTAAATCATCAGTATGATGACTTTATGAAATGTCATATTCTACTCCAGTAAAAGCTGGAACTTTTGACCTTGTAATGAGGGAACTCTTTCTGCAGTTTTTTAGACAATTACATGTAAAAATAATAATCATATAAATTCATAACCACTCATTATAGAATGTGGTTCACAGTTTTGAAAGAACTGACAAAAATACAAAGAACTGACTTCTTCCCTGTTGCAGTTCAGTACTTTTACCTGCCCAGAAAGTGTACATATGTGCAAACAAAGTTAAGTTAACTACAGGCTTGGTTTAACACTACATGTTTTTCCATATGGGTTGGGAACTGTATGTGTCAAAGTTGGCTATTTCTGTTACCAGATATCTCCTTAGGATCTCATTATGGGACGTCAAGGTAAATTAATGGCTCGACAGGTCAGTTCAATGTTGCCTAGGAACCAGTGACCCTGACCAAAATATGTTTAAAATGGACAAACAAAGAAACATGCTTATCAGCAGTAAATGTATGCCCACTGCTTGTAAATGGAAAGTTTCCTAAAGCTTGAGATAATTCAACCAAAGAAGAAAGATAGAAAAAAATGTGAATTAGAATTTACAGTTCTTTAGGAAGAGTTCATTAAAAGTCCTAACAGCTACAATTCCTTAATCAAAAGAGAGGATAACATTAGATAAAATTTAATTAGAGGCCAGAAGATAAGTAAAAGTAACAATAACAAATCATAGTATGTGGGTAGCAATCAGCAGCAATTGTTCAAGTCTGATACGCCCTGGAAGGATGAGTTACATACTGCTTGTGAGAATCCTAGCTAATGTAGCAGTTATACTGCTTGTGAGAATCCTAGCTAATGTAGTAGTTACATTGTTTGTGAGAATCCCAGTTGATGTAGCAATTCAAGAAAGTTAACATCACGTAGTCTTGGGAACAAAGAACTTGGTTCAGGAAATTCTGATAATGGAAATCTCTAGCTAAAAATAGCTTATGCACTTCAGGTATAAATATGTGATCTGTACGCATTAAAGATGATTCAGCATCCACCGTGATCTGAGTCCATGCCCTTTGATATGCCACAATAATATTTTATGAATTGAAAAGAAGGAGACAAGTTTAGCAACATATATAAATTTAAAGTTAAGGATTGTAATATGTTGATACAGGATGATAAGTAAGCAAAGAAAGAAATCAGTGGTTAATGGTGCTAATGACATTAAGAATGATTATTTGTTTACTAATTTAAAAAAAATAGAAAAATAATTTGTGTCTGATAGTCAGTAGAGATAGATTGATAAAATAAAACAGAAAAGGCAAAAATCTTCAACAAGTATTTTTTTTCTGTATTTAGCAAGTAACAGGATGATTGATTACATCACACAAGCATGATGAAGTGCTTTCCAGCCCATTAGAAACAGTGGAGCATGTTAAACATCTACTAGGTATAAACATTTTTTAAATCAGCATGTTTGGTGAGATTGCAAAGAGTATTACTGAACAATCTAACTGTGGAGTTTTCTGGCCTACTAGTGCCAATTTTTATTAAATTTTGAAACACTGGAAAAATCCCAAAGGTCAGAAAACTATTAACATTCAAAGAAGGCAAGACGATAGCTCCATGGCCCAAACTTCACTTGCTGTGAAGTTAAATTATTTGGAAAAAGGAAAGGAAAGGAAAGGAAAGGAAAGGAAAGGAAAGGAAAGGAAAGGAAAGGAAAGGAAAGGAAAGGAAAGGAAAGGAAAGGAAAGGAAAGAAAAGAAAAGAAAAGAAAAGAAAAGAAAAGAAAAGAAAAGAAAAGAAAAGAAAAGAAAAGAAAAGAAAAGAAAAGAAAAGAAAAGAAAAGAAAAGAAAAGAAAAGAAAAGAAAAGAAAAGAAAAGAAAAGAAAAGAAAAGAAAAGAAAAGAAAAGAAAAGAAAAGAAAAGAAAAGAAAAGAAAAGAAAAGAAAAGAAAAGAAAAGAAAAGAAAAGAAAAGAAAAGAAAAGAAAAGAAAAGAAAAGAAAAGAAAAGAAAAGAAAAGAAAAGAAAAGAAAAGAAAAGAAAAGAAAAGAAAAGAAAAGAAAAGAAAAGAAAAGAAAAGAAAAGAAAAGAAAAGAAAAGAAAAGAAAAGAAAAGAAAAGAAAAGAAAAGAAAAGAAAAGAAAAGAAAAGAAAAGAAAAGAAAAGAAAAGAAAAGAAAAGAAAAGAAAAGAAAAGAAAAGAAAAGAAAAGAAAAGAAAAGAAAAGAAAAGAAAAGAAAAGAAAAGAAAAGAAAAGAAAAGAAAAGAAAAGAAAAGAAAAGAAAAGAAAAGAAAAGAAAAGAAAAGAAAAGAAAAGAAAAGAAAAGAAAAGAAAAGAAAAGAAAAGAAAAGAAAAGAAAAGAAAAGAAAAGAAAAGAAAAGAAAAGAAAAGAAAAGAGTATTTGTCCAAAGAAACTCCAATTTTAAATATACACCTTTGTATTAGGATACAGAAAACATCTGCTAGCACCTTACAAATTAAAGGTTCCTTCTTCTGCTGACCAGTGCAGAATAATTTTGGCCTCTAATGGTTACAAAGGACCTGTAGCATAATCTTTTGACTTAGAAAATGTTATGTTAGTTTTCAGTATGATCAAATCTTCTTCATAGCTCTCCAGGGTGAAGGTTTGCCTTATTAGTCTCTTGAGAATCCTGAACACTTGTGTTAGATAATGTGTGTTAGAAACTTCTTTAGGACATCATTTCAAAACATGCAAAGCTCAAAATCTCACAAAACCCGGTCCCAATAACATTTCAGATGTTTGGTTTTATTTTAATGCAAGTTAAATTTAATGCATGAAATGTAAGGTAAGGTAAAAATAACTCACCTTAGTCATTCTAATAGTGACTAATATTAGTATGCTAGGCTGTACAGATCTGCATTCAGACCTGCAAGACTAGTTTCATTTTCTTGGTCAGTTTTCTCAGTAACTTTTCCTATAGGAACTCAGTAATTTTGAAACCATCAACACATATGTCTTACATTAAGCCTTATGTACCAAACTACCAATTTTAATCCATATAGAGGTTCCTCTTTTTAAAGTGTTTTTCCTAAAACATTCCCCCTGTCTTTTGCTACCCACAGAGTGCCTTCTACCTAGAATTACAGTACTCCTGCAATAGCAGCACTCCTGCTTCGTAAAGCAGAGGTGTCTGTCTTTATATTCACACAGTACAATGAGCTTCTGCTCATATATTTTCCTCTCATGACCTCAACCAACTAAGTCACAGATTAACGAACTGTGAACTCCATCAAAGGGATAGTTTAGCATAGACTCCCTCCGGGGTCTTGCCCATCTGTGGGCAGATTCTCTGTACACTGTAAGGGTATATTGTCTTTTGTTAACCCCAAGAAATCTGCTTTTCTGTCTGTGGTCTCTCTGTATCTTTCTGCTGCCTTGGGGAATAACTGATCACTCTTGAAATGTATGCCTTGCATAAGAACAGTAGGTCTCTGCATGCTTGTTATAACTTGAGTTCAACTGGAAGTCTAAACCTTGTATGTCTATAGTTAGCTCATCCATGGGTTTTCAGGGCCTTCCATATGGCCTGGTTTCACACTGTAAGTTCCTCTAGTAACTTCTGAAGAACATATATATAAATATATATATATTATATGTGCCCCTAAAGTCTGTATTGTTTAAATGGCAATTTAAATGTGATTTTCTGTGATTTCTATACCCTCCAAAGTTGGTCAGTCTTAAAAACATGGGCACAGGACAGATTATTATCACACTCTTGTTTGAGCCACCTGTGTTCTTATTAAAAGATATGGTGGCATTCACTCTTTGCTGCTCAGTATCTTCCACTTCAGCATGCAATTATTCTCCTTTCTTAATGAGCTATCACTCTTCAAGTTGTTTCATTCTCTTCTATCTATTTTTGATAGAATCTTCATTATTTGAACTAATTTATTCATCATTTTTTATAACTTTTTCTCACAGAAAGAATTAACATTGATCATCCTTCTACCTGTTCCCCTCCCCCCCCCCCCCCTTTTTTTTTTCCTCTATATTAATTCTGACTAGCAAAACCACAACCCCTGTACCTTCTGGATTGCTTTCAGGTTGGAGAACCTTAGTAGCTGGCCATATTAAATCATATATATGTTGCAAGTCATCTCTTGTAGTCATCTGGTCTGACCTTCCTCCCATGCACAGGTGTGCATACATATAGACACAGGTGTGTCTATATTCCTGGATCTTGGTATTGAGCTACTGTTTTGGAGTCCAGCATAGCAAGCCAAAGTGAATTTCCAGCATTAAAAATCTCTAGTGGCAAGAGACGTTTCTTCTTCTCCCTCTCGTTTGATGGATCATCTCCTGTTCCTTTTTTACAGATTGTGGTATAGTTCTGTGAAAACATAAAGAACTGCAGAGTCAGAGAACTGTCTTATCCTGGCTGTTGCCGGCCAGCATGAGATAGCTCTCCAAACTCTGCAGCATTTTTCTTTTTAGTGCAATTCCTAAAGTATTTTTTTTTTGGTGTTTTTTTTTTTTTTTTTTTTTTCCCAGATGAGCTGAGCACAATGCCCTCTNTCTCTATTTTCAGCTCTGTTAATGAAAATACAGGAATTTGGACTCCATTGCTCTGCAGAGAAATGTAACAGGGAGGACAGGGAGATGTGGGGCAAAGAATTGGTTCTGGACCTCTTGGTTGATGCCCAATTTCTTTGTTCTGCCTTACTTTCCCTGTTACCTGTTCAGCTAATTTCCTCTTTTATTTCTTTTTCATCTTCAAAGGTCAACATAGTCTTTTGTAAGACCTTTTCTCTCAAATCACAATTCTTTGGAAAGGATGGGTCTCTCTAACATGCCACATCTTTCTGTACTTATAAGAAAAAGTTGTATGTGTGTCATTATTCACCAGCATAGTTTTTTGTTGGTTTTTTGTTTGTTTGTTTGTTTGTTTTTGTTTGTTTGTTTGTTTGTTTGTTTGTTTGTTTTGGGGGGGAGAACCCTGGGTTGCAGCAGTTATAATGATGTATATTGTTTGCATAGTTTAATTTTACAGCAATTCAATGTGAGATACAGTAGATCAATCTAATACTTCAGGCAAAGTAAACTGTTAACAGTTATTTTCAGTTTATTCTGATAAAGGTTAAAAAAAAAAATAGCTTCTTAAAAAAAACAAGAGAACTTCAAAGGTTGTTTCAGTGGGACAATTTTATTACCATAAGCTGATTTCAGTTAAGTGATACTGCCTCCCACTGTTAGTTTTGCATCTAGACATCTTGAAATGAACAGGCTGTGCTGTGAGAGGGGAAGGTCAGCTGTCTGTATTGGATAAAAACAGCACTTATACACTGATGCCAAGTTAAAAACACACATCAGCAATATGGCAACAAATGGTGCCACCTTTGCTAGAAGAAACAATGTCAGCAGAAGCAACTGTTAAGATCAAAGTAATTATTTCCAAGTTTGCAGAAAGAAGACAAGAAGCGTGTATTATGTTGTTTTTCCTGTAACTTAGCACCCACTCAGAAACACTTAATACAAAATCCTTATAATCATGGATGCGTGATAGCTTAGCAATATCTACCTAACTCTCAAATAATTCTAATTTTCAAATGCAAACTAGCTCTCTCAAAAAAGTTATGATTAGCTGTGATAATGTTTGAGCACAGTAGGATGTTCTCATGGGACAAGCCCTTCATCCTATTTTAAAAAGACCAGACAATGATAAGATTGTCAGCATCATGTACCAAGAGCTATTAAAGATGCTGGATGGATTTGTATCTGGTCCTGAAAAAGATTTGTTATTGATATATGCAATGCAGTATTTAGCGTATAGTGACTCCTAGGGGCCGTTCAAAACAGTGAATGTCTTTTGTTTGAATACTTGATTCAAAGATTTTCCCTAAAAGGAAATAAATATCTAATTTTGGAAAGAATGATTACAATTTATCTGAAAGCAGTGAATCCCATCACCTGGAGGATTACAAGTGGCAAGATGCAAGAAACCATTCAATAATTTCAAATTCTCTAGGATGGTAAGCAATATTTAATTCACTTTTTGTCTGGTGAATCAATATACTGCTTCCAGTCATGCCCTCACCATGAAGAAAATATAATCCAGATTAATCAAACAGAAATATGAGTAATGGCTCCAGCCAAATACCAAGATACATTATTTAAAACTCTAGTGAACTTCTTGCAGACATTATCGGGACATTTTTAAACATTAATAAGTCAGTTTCAGTAAACAGATAAAACAAAAATCACTGTTGTTTTGTAGGGGGATTGAGGGTTTGTCTTTTTCTCTCCAATTCTTTATGTGTGTCTCTTTCTTTTCTCTCTGGCAGTGAAGAAGAATGGTTTATACTTAGATAAAAGGTACACATTCAGATTTTATTCCCTGTTATAACACTGTCTGCCAGGGTAACATCCAGAATATACTATTCCTCTCATATCATTTTCACAATGACTTTTGGGAAACTCCAGGTTAACAGTCACAGCAAAAGAAACCTATTTATTATTTGTGGCTGAATTTTACTTCTTGAAAGGATAATGTAACTGTAATCTGTTTTTTTTTTTTTTTT
>VXAA01006687.1:46057-59376 GCA_013399115.1 Anseranas semipalmata
TTTTTTTTTTTTTTTTTTTTTTAGGAAAAGATTTTTAGGAAAAGATTGGGGAAGTGTTTTGTTAAGAATAGGAGAGGATAGAGACATATACTTTATCATAATTATCACATCTCCAGAAAGGTTTCCTTCCTGTCTAGAGGAAGGAAACTATACCATTCAAATGTAGGATGCAGGAGGTTAGACTCAATGGTCCTGGTTTTTATTCTTGGACATATCAAAGTGATTGCTGAGTCATCAAATAAGCAGAAGTACAAATCAAAACCCACAGAAATGAAAAGAATAGCATGTAAAAGAGTAGTGAAGGAAATGGATGATGTGACAGATAAAGGCACACTCAAAGGCTCAACCATATAGCCATTGTCATGTCAAATAATGTGGAAATGTGGGTGTCCCATTCGTACATGCCAACGTCAATGCTAGACACACAGTGTCCTTAACACTGTCCCTCATTTTCCATCTGCCATCCATAAATCTACTTTTAACAGCAGGAATTCCTCTTATCTCTACAGTAATGAAATCCAACTGTCAGCTTGTAAATCCATCTACTTAGATTGTTTTCCTTCTAATCCAGCTGAGTTAATTCTTTCACCTAAAGTCTGCAAAGGGATGACTAATTGTACTTAGTGCTTTCATGGTGTTTGTCATGTTCAAAACATTAAACAAATACTAATTAATTAACAAATGTACAGAACTATGAATCTGCAAATCAGTCATCAGGGTTGTGTTTAACTTTTTGTTAATTAAGGTTTCATCATTAAGAATTTATCATAAGACAGTCTAAATGAATTCTTCATTCATTCTGAAGAAGAACTGCAAATGCCATCATAAAACAAAAACAAACAAACAAAAACAAGAAAATTGTTTCAGATTATTATGAAGTCAAGAGAAATAATATCACCTAAAAATGTTCCAAAGTTCCTACCCTATCTGGTCATTCTATTTTTCTAGCTGATGGCTCTGTTTCATGTTCCTTCATGATATGGTAATGCAAGCAATAAATACTGTACAACTCACATCTGTTGTATCTATAACATCTTTTTTAAACTGAAGATATATTCATTCTTCACCCATAAAATGACACTGACACACAGTGAAAATAAGAATGCAAAACATCTCACTAAATTTTAAAGGGTTTGCTCTTCGATCTTAGAAAAATTTCCATGTCACTAAAGAAATATATCAATATCTTCTCAGGCAGACTTTCACTGTATATCTCAAATATAGTTGTACGTCATGGCTATTCCTTATTGTTGATAAGCATTTCTGTCTTTTACCTTTCCTCTGGGACAGAAGGCTTTGTTTTCCATTGGTACAGATAGTCTGGATCTTTGAAGTGAATGAAGAGTGCACAATGCAATAAATAAATAAATAAATAATTCTCAAAATAAGCAAGGATATTTTTGATGGAGACTTCTGGTAACTGATGAAGACTCTTGATCGATATATTCTGCAAAAGTGAGTGTTAGGAATCTTTCCAGGATCACTCATGTTTCCTTTCCCACCTTCCTGTCTTTTTCTGTTTTGGTCCGTCAGGTGCCAGGAGAACATTTCTGCTGACCCAGCCATGCTTTTATGACACAATAAGAATTTAGAACTTCCCCTGTGACTTTTAAAATCACACTCCTAACGTTCTCTCGTGTTTTTAGCAGTGCAAAATAAAACCTGTAATTTTAGGCTGGTTTAGGTTAGGTGTAGGAAAAGTGGTTTGTCAGGAAACATGTCCTTGTTCAGTCTTTCACAAAACAGGCTATTCCTCCTAGTCTGAAGGAATTTTCACATACAGGGAGTGGTCATGTACGTGTAAGGTACTGTTGCAAAAGAAAGCTGAAACAGCTTTTGTTATAGGAGTGCATCTCTGCACAGAATAAAGCAAACCCCCCCCAAGCTAGGTAAGATACAGGAGCAGCTAAGATCCTTGTCAAGAATGATCTAAGATTAAGTTTTCCCATTTTATGCTTTACTTTGGAGGCATTGCCTCCAGCAGTGTAATCAAGAACATAACTCTGTGCTGCAAGGAAATGTATGAGTTTTATTTTGAGCTAGAGGGCTTAAAGCAGACTGAAATATCTTTAACAGGCACCAAGTCTGCTTCTCATATAGATATAGCAAATAAATAAATTACCTGTGCAAAAACATGCTTTACAATATTTACAAAGACAGGTTGGAGAACTTTAGATGCACTTCTTAGAAAGCTGTAACGGCTCGGGCAGGGGGCAATGTTATGTAGTGCCAGGTGAAAGGGACATTGTCATCTGGAGTGGGTGAAGCAGAAAGCTGTTAAGAAAAGCTCACAGCCAGAGGACTAATTTTCAATAAAGTAATCCAACTGAAAAGCACTACGCTTAACATATGATAAGTTTAACATTAATGAGATATGGCATATAAAAGTGATGAATTGATTATCAAGAGAGCCATGTTACAGGTCTGTATCAAAACAGAAAGAGTCATTCATCTGTGAGTGATATCAGTACAACTTTATTTATTTAAATTTCAGTGGATTATCATGGGAGCTTAACAGTAACGTACTCATTGGTAAGCAGTTCTTCCATTACCTTGTTACTTCCCAGTTGTTTTGGGCACCATTCATAGCTTTTATTTCCAAGACACATAAAATCACCTCCTTGGTCTCGAGAATGAATTGCTGCTTATACTCGAGTTTTCCTCCTATTCTGGAAGCTCTTAGATCATTCTTGTTGCTTATTATTATTGTAACAAGAAGTAGCTACTGCAGCAGAAATGGCAAGTTGCTTTTCTCTGCTGTCACTCACATTTCTAAATATACTTTAATCAGCAGTTGTCCTCTTGCAAATATATAATATCTACAGTCCTATTAAAATACTGCTACATCTAAGCTTGTGATGGGTAACATTTGTTGCTGCTAACTCTGAGTTCTTTCTCTGTAGTGTCAGACACCTTCATCTCCCACTCACTGCAACACGATTTGCAAACATGCAGCATCTCCTCAAAAAGACCCATGCTGAATCTTGCAAAATAAATACATAAACAAACAAACAAACAAAAAAACCTACATCCAAACCAAGTCCGTGAAATTTTAGCAATGAGCCAGTGCCAAATTACTTGATGATTTCATTCAAATACTTATTCAACTTACTAGTTGTACTTGGAGGACTATAAAGCAAGCTTTTCAGGAGACTTCTGGAGTTCCTTGCTTTCAGTTAAATGACAGAAAGTGTATATTTTTTCTAGATATGATAAAATCTGCATTTGCAGTTCTTATGAGGATCTGAATTCTCCTACCAGAGAATAAACAAAAATGAAAAGAAAATGTATAGAATTTCCTACTTATTTACTACAATCAATATGTTTCACAATAATTTCTCATATAACATTATCACAGTTGTTTTCTTTCATCTGTGAGAAAACTGGGCAGATTAAGCAATTTTGTCATCTCACAATCACAGGAGGTGTAATTATAAATAAATTAGGATTAGCATTGTGTAAGGTCACAATTCCCAGAATTCCTCAAGTGGAATCCAGCAAAACAGAAGCCATAGAAATGGACTGCACTTGCTCGAGCATTTATGTTTCACATATGCCAAAGATTCACAAGCTTAAATGCATTTATATCAATGAGGCAGAGAACTAGAAACTCAGGGCAAGGCTTCCACAAGGCACGTCACCAGGTATGACGCAGATATTTTTGAAAATGATAGCCTGGAAGAATTTGTTCAGAGCCTGGTTACTAACCAGAGAAAATAAAATTGCATTCCTCCACCCACTCCTCTTCCTCTCAAGTAGTCTGTATAAGATTTAAAACAAAAAATATGTTCTGAAAACAAAAGAATGTGCAGCAAGTGATCTTCTCCTCTAAATAAACTTTCCCTTAACTTCACCAGTTCAAAGAAATTGTATACTGATGATACTCCTCACTCAAACTTCCAATTTTTAGCTTTATTCCTAATTCTTCTTTGTCAACGAGACTTCTGCAGCTTGTTAAGGTAAATGATCTGTAAATTGTATATGAGTCCTACCCCATACTGCACCAGCTGACTAGCTGACTAGCTCTGTAATGGGTGCCTTGGGGAAGACATCATATTTGAGTAGTTAGTGATCTTGGGCAAGCCACATGTGCTCTATTGAGCCTTGTACTTAAGGCTTGAAAATCATTAACATGAGCAGCTGCCATGTAACCAACCGTCTGTGTGCATCACTGTAAATGAAGGTGCTGGAATCCTCCAGGATGGTCAGTACTGAGCTCAGGGGGATGCCAAGAAAGGGATAGTATTCCATCCTGTCAGGAGAAGACACAGTTTTGCTTGCCACACAAAAGACACTGCAGTGTGGTAGGGAGACTGAACCTCTCCACAGATGGGATCTGTGCAGTGTGCTGTGGGAATTCACTCGGGAACCATTCAAGGCTGTGCAGAAATGGGGTTCCAACCATCTGAAGGAATGCAAGCTTTACTTGTTATCTATATTTCTCTTCCTATTTCTATCTTATTATTAAAGCAATTGTATTACATTGTTTGTTGTTGTGCCTTTCTTATTCAGATCCAGAAAGATCTCAAAAAAAAAAAACAAATTTTTTAGGTTATCATCCTAAAAATAAGTTGAGGTTATGATCCTAAAAATCTGAAAATCTATTTAAATAAACAAACTGCAAACGGGCACAACACTTTTGCTAGTTTTATATAAAAATAAGTGTTCTTCCCATTTACTGTTTTATGCTATGGTTTGGGGTGACCTGTTACATTAATTTTACACAAGGGAATTTCCACTCAGTTATCAAAAGCTGAAGATGTTGACAGAAATTTTCAAAGAAGTTTTAAAACTGGAAGAGAACAGGGAGTGAAAGTGATGTGTCAAAGCAACCATCTAGGATGCAAACAAGCAAGTTTGTACTTGTGATCTAAATTAAGTTGATCTACGTTTCATGTAATGTCTGTTCCTTTATCACATAGTGAAGAGTTTTAAGAATCTGTGTTTGCTTCAATGTAGAACAGAAAAAAAAATGTTTAATTTAAATAAGGTGTATGTGGGGGGGAACACATTTCCTGACCAATGCCAAGAATCAGCCCTTCTAGAACAAGTTTAAAGTATCCTTGCAGCTCACTGAACCCTCAACTCTCTCTCAAGTCTCAGTCTCCAGACCAACCACACCAGCATGTTTCTTTAAAGTCATTGACCCCCATCCCCAGCAACCCCAAAAAGGGGACAGGGGGGAGGGCAGGATTTTCTCTATGTATTTGGAAGCCTCAGAAATTCCGTAGATAATTGAGTTCTGTTCTTCCTGCTTGCTCTCTAAAATGCACCTTTCACAGCAGCACTATGCTAGTGACAGAGCCAGTCTAACACGAACATTTCACTTTAGCCCAGTTATTTCCTCTATATAAGAACTGTGATTTCATAATAGCAAGCTGGTGTAGGAGTATATATTGGAAAGTCCTTATTATATACCATGTATCAAGATTAATTATTGCACTTAGCCTAAAGCACATCAGGTTATTCTCTGCTATCATTTAATTATCTTCCTAGTTATCTTTTAATTCTCCTGTTTCACTAGTACTGTTAATATATGTAACTACTCTCCTGTACCTTTTTCCTTTACACAGAACACACACTCCATTTAAACTGCATCACAGCTTGTGCCAAAGTTCTGTAAACACCACCTACATTAGAAAATCTTTTCTTTAAAACCACAGATGTCATCATGGTAGAATATCATCCACACAGTAACTGATCAGAGTAAACAGAGCGTTTAATTATTTTATGAGAATTGTTATAATCTGAAATGTTACATTGATAATTGCTTTTCCTTTCATGTACATTTTCTGAAACAGTGGGGATTGACCTTTCACTATTCAGTCATACCCTCTCCAGTTGATAAGAGATCTTATGGGATAGGTTCTATAAGAGGAACCCACACACAAGCTGGGTTTTTATTAAGGAGAATGTTTTGCCTCAGCTCCTTTTCATTTTTATTTCAACAAAAACCTTGACAACTAACAAAACCAAAAAGTCTGATTTCATAGGAAACCACAAGAGATGTTTGCTTGGGCAGTACATGTAAAATTTTATCATTCTCTGCTACTGAAGGTGGATAAATTAGCAGAAATAAAGGAAAGTTGTATAATGGTACAAATGTTTAAACTCCGGTGGTTACTCAGTGTAAGTTATGTTAAAATACCAATTGCAAGGAAACTGAATGTTATGCTTCATTGAACGACCTGATAAGGTAGATAGTGCAGTGTATTGTTTGTTTATTGTTAATTTAGCAAGAATGGTATGCTTCACATCACAAGGGGAATAAACTACAATAAATAAATAAACAATAACAATAGTAGTAGTAATAATAACAATAATAATAATAATAAAAAACAAACATAAGAGGTACCTCTCCCAAGAAGTTAGCATAAAGTTCAGCTAGAGATAGGACCTTTGCTGAAGATTTAAGTGCACAAAATGTGTTAGCCTGATAAATGGTAACTATCGACACTATGTCAAATACCAACAATCAAATATCTGCTATCAACAATAGCCTGATAACCAGCCCTCACTTCAACTGTCAACTTTTTGTACCAAACCTGAAGACAGCTAAGGAGATCTGAGGCTGAAGGGACTCAAGAAGATATTGAAGATGGGCTGCTACACTTTGTTTTCCCAGATGCATGCCAATCGTATTTTTGGCAAGCACATCAAATCAAGCACATCAGAAAGATATATTTGTTCATTTGTCTAGAGTTTCTGGATGTTCAGTACCCCACTGAGAACCACTTTGCATTATGGAACTAATCATGACACATTGGAGTCTATATGTCAGCACACTGAACTAATTCTACACTTTAGAAGCATTTTTACTCTTTTTCTGCACAGACCTTCAGAGTTATGCAGGCAAGAGATCTCATCTAACCTTTTGCTTTTAAAAGAGAGAAGATGCTGCTGAAAGATATAATGTACAGTATTACAGAGAAAATTCTACATACCCTGTACATTGGTTTGGGTAGCACTTGACATCAAAATATGAGGAGAAAATTGTAGTTCAGAATGTTTTCACTTGTCCCTCTAATAATAATTGCATGTGAAATTGTGTGCTGCAGAGGCACTGCTTTTTGTCAATTAGTGTAAGATGAAAATGCTTGTTAAATCCAATTCTGCATGGGTCTATGCTAATTTCATGGTATGTTTCCAGATTATATCCTTCAGTTTGACAGATTTTGTGAAATGTTATATGGCAACATCTGATTTATTTAGTTAGAGATGCTACCCAATGAGAAAAGTAATCATCCCCACTAGCCTTTGCTTTCAAATATCAGTTCCCATTAGAGGCATTTTTGCAAACCCTTACTGCTCTTCAGTCTGTTAAGTGGAGATTTTCTGAGTGAGAAAACTTTCCAAATTCACACATCATAATTTAACTGAAATAGAGTTACTTTCCCCAAAGTATGTATTTCTCTTTCTACATTTTTTTTAATAGCTTCTTTTTTGCTGTTCAGATTTAAGCAAAGTTTTTTCTCTCCTGCTAGCCAATTATTCTCATTTGGTTGATGTTGCAGTGGAAGTACAATCAATCCACAACCATCCATTGCCATGACAATACATCATCACACTTGCTTTATGGAATGAGCTGTCAAGTTTTGTTGTAAGCTATAATATTCTTCAATAATATTTAGCACTCGTAACTTTTACAAAAATGTACAGATATCAAATAACTAATCATTACAACAGTCATGACAGAGTGGTATTATCTCCCTTTTATTTTTTTCCCAGATTTTCCAGTATTACTAGTCGGTCAGCTATAGGTCAAAAGGTTTTAGGTCAAAAGCTATAGGCTTCTACCTCCTAAATTTATGCTAAAGATATTCTTTTACTCATTTCGTTATTTCCACAATATTTATAAATGTAAATATTGCAAGACAATTGCTACCTTAGTCTAATGTTACAAGAAAAAATTGCTGTGCTATTTTTTAAACAAAGGGGAAACTAAAGGACTACTTTAATGAAATCTTCATGTAAACTGATAAAAATTAAATTCTTGCCATTGTATTTTACCAAAGGTGAATACCTAACCATAAGGAAAAAAAAAAAGAGAGAGAGAGAGAGAGAGAAAAGAGAGAGAGAGAGAGATGATGGTATAGAGGCTGAATAAAGCAAAGCTTATGGTGCTTACAACTCAAGTGGCATCAAATTAAGAAAATTGAACATGACTGCTGTTATATGACGAGTAAATGTAAAAACACAGTAGAACAAAATGTATGATCTTATCCAGGTGCTTCACAAAGCCCATCTTACTAATTAATAAATTAATAAAGTCCCAACTACAATTGCAGTGAATCTTTCTTTATTTATAAAAATAAACATTTTAGGATGGACTATTTGCAGAAGTTGCAATATTACATGAAGTGTTACTTAGGTTAAAAAACTTCCTTCACAGTTCCTTAATGGAATTCATAACATCTCCCAGAAATAAATTATCTATTTAACTGACATTTTTATAAACTTTTGCAAATAATCTCAAGTGTTGTTTTCTTTTACACAAACCTGTATAGCTGCTCACAAATTTCATTACCATTGCTTCATAAAATGTCAAAAGGAGCAAATACACTGAACCTGTCATAATGTACATGTTTTACTTAGTATTATTAATGACAAGTCCTGTAATAAAAATGGAACATTTATCTTTGTTTAAATCAGATGCACATGCAGAGACTTAAAAGCTAGACTGGTTTCCTGCATGTACTCTTGTATACTGAATCATTAAATTTCATGTTAAAAATGATGTTCAGAAAACAATATTGTGTAAAAGCGCTATATTAAGAGAACAATAAAAAATGACTCAGAGGTTTTAAAATAGCTTGAATCATTTTATATTCCAATATAATGCAGATTAATAAAAGCTATAAATTCTAATCCAAACAACTCAAGCGTTCAGCACAGTCTGAATCACGATTCTTCATTTTTTCCTCTCTTCCTGCATGACCTTTCCTTTTATATGAGGTGTTGTTTGTATGTTTGTTTGTTTGTTTGTTTATTCATTTATTTATTCAGTGAGGAACTGCACACCAAATGATTTCTTCTAGAGCCTGTCCAGTCTGTGCAGTCTGTGGACTGGTAAGCTCAGTCCAGACGGGTTTCACTCTGAGAATTTTCAGCTGTTCATTCTGCAGGAGGTTTGCTTTCCTTTTCCCTTTACAAATGAAGCAAAGAAGAAATTGAACTTTCAGAACCTTGGGTTCTTGGCTAGTCATGAGCACCATAGACCCTCTGGATTCCTACTACAATGATTATCTAATTGTCTGGGGAAAAAGCTGTCCTGCTCTGCTTTAAGCACTTACTTGAAGTGCCTGATTTAACAACTTCATCATTAGAAGGTATCCTCTCATCAATGAAGTGCTCTTCATGACTGGTCTAGAGCCAGTTTAAGACAAACTCACTTTCTCAAGAGGACTTTCTTCACTATTATAGAAAAAGTACAGGAATCTAAGTTAAATGCTCAGTATGAATACTCAGTATACATGCAGGGACACACTCAGGAATGATCCCCTCTATTTTTTTTTTTACCTGTAAGACTTACCCTGTAAAAAGATATTTCTTCTGCAGAACTTTTCACATGAATATATAGCAGAAAGGGTGTCAGAACATCCTTATAGTCTTCCCTAATTATTCATCAAGAGATATTAAAAGATTTTACAGGTAGAAGAGAAGCTGATGTTAAGAACATTGAGATATGGTAAACAACCAAATCACAGTATGATATTAGCTTAAAATCTGTCCCCCGACCCCCCCCCCACCCCCCACCCCCCCCAAAAAAAAAGACATTTTACATCTTTAAATCACTGGGAAGTTACTACCAGCACAAGATGCTGTGGGTAAAATATATCCAGTTACAATGTTACTTCTTTCATAAGGGGAAACCTGTTAGAATGGAAGATTAAACAAAGGACACACGCTTAGTCAATAAGAAGGTTTAAGACCATACCACTTTCTACTAACTACATCATTAAACTCTATGTTGTAGAGCTTACCTCTCCAACAAAGAAACAAATGAACAAAATGGCACGGAAACTATCAATGAAGAAATACCCTATCTCTCTAAAACTTCCTTTTCTCCTTCAGAATCTTCCATTCAGAGTAATTTACATTTAGGTAAAGAAGGCTAAGAAACTGAAGAACATGCAGGGAAATGACATCATACTTTGGAATAAGTATTTTGCAATGACTATTCCATATTCTGGCCCCATATGGAGAATTTTATTCTGAAATAAAAATAAACTGAGATGTCATTCAAAAAGGCAAGTAACCACTCTGAAATTGGTCCAGAACAGAAATGTTTTGGATGAGTCAGGTGTTGACAGATAAAGTGATCAGTCTTGTAGACCATCACATTCCTCTTGTAGAACTGATCTTGCTGAAGGATCCCAAGTAAGAAGATCATTTTAATGGTTAACAGTAGTATGGATGAGGAGGTCAGAGTATTACTATTTTGCAAAAACAAACAAACACCCAAAGAAGCAAAAAATGTCATTAAAAGCATCTGCATACTCCTGTCTCCCATGAGTTTCTGAGAACAGTGAAGGCATCTGCAAAAAGAATTAATCTTGTGGATAAATGAGAACTAAAAATCAAAACCACAGAGAAATAAGAGGTGATGACACATTGTAAGACAGATGAGACAGGAAAGAGAGTCCTGGAAAATACAAAGAACATTACACAAAATGGAAGAAATGAAATATACAAAAATATTACATTATTGACAGTGGAAAATTTCCTGACAGAAAATTTTATTAATTTGTTGAATACCCTGGAAAAGTTGAGAAAAGTAAAACTCTCAGTGCTTTTCCTTCAAAGCTGTGTTAAAAATAAATAAATATTAAATAAAAAAGAATCTTGCTTATCAGTACAAGTTTTTCATCTATTTCCATTTTCAGTGTCCTATTGAATAAATAGTCAGATTTTATTCAACACCTGGCCATTTTCTTTTTTCTTTCCTTTTTTATTTATTTATTTATTTATTTATTTTGTGACATTCAGTATTTAAGTAACCCATGAAAGTAACTTCAGGTAACTGATTAACAAATTATGTCAGCAGTTTACTATTAGAAAGTGCTATATAGTGAATTCTGTAGCTAGGTTTCCTGTAGCAACATTTGTGTAATGAATTACCGTGCATCAGCTGCAGCAATTCAGTCCCAAGATACAAGGCAGTACTCACTTACAAACAGCATTGTGGGGATGCTTTCCGGTAACTACACAGTCATTAGACTGAATATATACTTAGGATACAAGGAAAAAAGCATTTCAGACAAACACAGAGACTGCTTTAGAAAACAAGGTTTCACAGAACTACTACAAAGGTAGAGTATGGTCCTTCAACAGCCACCTCTATAGCTGATCTTAGAGATCGTTCCAAAATTAAACGTTTTAGTTCACTTTTCAAAGCACTAAAAAAGGTAGATTATGCCTTCATGATTCATCAGGCGTAAAATTTCAGTTCACAACAATTACACTAACTGTACTGGAATTAAGTTAGTTATAAAAAATAGGCAGACTCCTGTAGTAGAGTGGTGAAAACAACTGCAGAGCAGACAGTTTCACTTCTTCTTTTGCTCCCATTCCTTGCCCAAGAGAGGAAGGATGCAGCTTGCTGGCTAGCTGAGAGTATCACGTCTATCTCTAAGAGTATGATGGGCAACAGCCATGTAAGCAGTCAGCACATACAGAATAAGATGTTAATTGATTTCTCTTCCTCTGACATGCAAAGAAGAAAAAGGGACAAGCTCAATGTTGTTGAGTTGAAATATATCCATCTATTATCATATCATCAATTTTCAATTATTATTGAAAGCATTTTTCTGAATAGTATAAGAAGGTGATTGTATACTATACTAGGACTTTCATCTTCCATTCAGACCACCAAGGAAGAGTAACGACCACTTATGTACTGAAAGGAATGTAAGCTGCCAACATAGTCCAGGGAGTGAGAACAGATCTTATGCAAATCACTGAAGGTCATTTAAAACTTTTTTCTGTTCAAACTTAAAAATGGCCATACTTAAAAATGCAAAGTCCTGTACAAATACTTACCAATGCAGACACCTTTAAATATAAATTCTACTTTGGTTTTATTTCAGTGAGTGCTGTTGCTCAAGCCTAGCTTTTAAAGATGCTTGACTGTATCTTAAAAAAAAAAAAAAGTTACTATTGGGTCTGATTGGGTAGTGAACATTACATTGAACTTCTGGGTCACGTTAACCACAGATCTGCAAAAAAAATCAAATTTCCACCTTCATTTGATGAAGGTGGGTTTTCTGAGAGAAATTATAGTACCAGCTGCCTAGATGCTTGGAGGGATTTAATTCATTGAGTTGAATACCAGATCTGACCTGGCACATCTTCCTAGTTCAAAACAAGTTAAACTTTATCTGTTAAAGTATAGCTATTGATGAGGCTGCACAATGGGTATTTTTAACAGACAACTAGACATGTATAAGCATTAGTCTTGACAAGAGTATAACACTAAAGAATGTCTTGAGATGTGGAGGTCCTTCTGCAAGTTTTCTGTGTTATCACAGGTAATATTGGTATTACTGAGTAAAATTTGTCAATGACTTTATCTTATTTATCTCTCTCACAGAATGAAGCAAGTTCATTCATTTGCGTAAACGTCAAGATGTTATCAAGAGCTGACGAAGTCAGCAACAGAAAAAAAAAGAAAGACGAGTTTTTTTTTTTTTCTTTTTAAACTGAATTAAACCACAAGACTCTCAGGAAAAAAAAAAAAAAAAGGATCTGCAGGATAAGTTCTTAATCGTTTCAACCTTTATTTCTTCAGTTTTATTTGGGTGTTTTTTTTTTTTGTTTAACACTCCAGTGCACTATCCAGTGAAAAACTACTTGTGTCAGATACCAACTTTCACATTTGCACTTATAGCAACAAATTAAGACCTTCAATATAAATCATTTCCTTTTTTTTTTTTCTTTTTCATAATGATTCCCAGATGTGGGCTTCAATATTTCATACATCACTAAATCTATCAAGTAATGATTGTTTTCTTGGAGCTAATAGAGATGGAACCATTCATTTTTTTAGTGTCTCTTTCCTATGCTGATGTTAAGTTTTGCCTTAGCTGTTTCAGACAGAAATGAATGGCTCCCCCAAGGCAGAAAGAATCTGTAAATTTAGCTTTGTATTCCACCCCAAATCCAATTATTATAACAAGCCTGCTACTAGTGTTATAGTTAAATGCCTGTCACAGTTTCTATTATAATGCTTTCTGTGGGAGATTATAAATCAACCATTAAAATAAAATAAAATAAAATAAAATAAGATAAAATAACATAATATAATATAATATAAAATA
>VXAA01006687.1:60339-70363 GCA_013399115.1 Anseranas semipalmata
TTTTGGTGAGTTAACTGTAGTTATTACTTTTCAAACATTATTCACCCTTTGTTTTGTTGAGTTTTTCAATATTACTTCAGGAAATTAACAGAGGGTTTACAGCTACAGAGGGTCCCCTAGGTTTGCTTGAGTAGCTCAGTAACTTCTGTCTAATCTGCCTTACTTTGAAGTCATAAGATGTCCTCCGCCATTGCTCTGTGGCTTTAGAATTCCTCATAATCTTTTACAGTACAGATTAAACTTAACTAATTAAATGTGTCATCAACAGGCTATCACCCCAGTGTGACCTTTTACAGATCCTAGCCTGAGTACAATAACTGCCCTCCCCCACTTAACCTTTCAGAATCTTGAAATAGACCATTTAAATCTACCTCTGTTGTTTTATTGCTGTTTCCTTATTTTGTGTTCAATTTCAAATTCAGATTTTTTTTTAATTTGCTTGCCAGGGCTTGTTTATTTCTTGAGAGTATTTTACTTTTTTTTTTTTTTTCCTGTTATCTTTTATGATAACAGTCCAATTGTATCCCTATAGTAAGTGAACTTACTATTTTATACATATGGATAACATTGACTGCACTGAGTTGGCATAGATACTTTCACTTCTAGGAATCATACTGATTAATAACAAAAGAGGATTTCATTATGTGTGTTTTATGCACCACATATATGGCACTCTGACATGGAAGTAGACGTGTCCATACCTCAGATTTCTTATATTTTGCTGAACTTCAGTATTCTGCTTGATTGTTAGAGCCTGCATTTTGGGATTTAATTTAAGCACAATTCATTTCTTTAAGGTAATCTATTCAGCCTACTCATTATTTCCTGAGGTTGCTACAGGGCATATAGAGTGACCTTGCTGTGAGATGTAAGTGTATTAACAAGCAATATTTCAGTGTTTTAATTTGCAATGCTAAATTCTTACTCTATGTGAATACAATCTAAATGGCATGACGAGCTCTTAGAAATGTATGGAAATATTGCCCTTTATTTACACTCCTTTGATAAGCTGTTGTACTACAGAGGCTAAATGTGCTTGTAATGTGCCTGGTCCCTAATTGTTTGAACTTCATTTTATAAGTAACTCCTGCAAACAATAGGAGATCCCTGATAGCACGCTGATTCAGTTTATCAATCATATGGATACAAGGCTTAAAATCTTAAGCAGTCATTCTGAAAAGTGTCTGGCAGTACCTTGCCTATTTAAACATTTAAAACAATGCAGGAAGTTTCAGTATCACCTTCCATGTATATAGAGTCTGGCTAAAATGGACACATTTTCAAAAGTCCTATCTGACATTCAGACTTGTTAATCTCATGCAGTGAGGTCTGGAGTACTGTCTGAAGTTTCCCCACAACGAAGACCACTCTCAGGCACTAGCTGGACAGGTCTAGCCTTCTCTCCCCACAGCCAAATGTACATACAATGCAACTTATTAAAGCATCCTTCAAAATGTGAACCAGCTGAGCTGGGTGAGTGGGAATCGTCCCGTTGTGTAGTACTACAGGTGGTGGGAAGAGGAAGAGCTTCCTAATGAGGAAGTTTGCTTGAACTATACTATAATGAATGACTCAGGCCTGTCACCAAACACCACAAATCCTCCCCACCACAAGACCCAAAATGGTGGTGCCATTGCAGATATAAAAGCACAACATGTATGGAAGGCCTGATAATTAAAAATAAAGGTTTCAATATGACAACTACCGAGACTAGATAAAATGAATATCTACCTGCAGCTTAAGAAAATAATCTGTCCTGAACTAGATAGATAGACTTCCGGTATAATATATGAAACATATTAAACTTTTCATTCTGGACTTGTATTTTTAACAAGAAGCTCAATTAGACAGTCAATAGGAAATCTAATATATATATATAAATTATGCCTTAAAACTTGTTTCTGTCTAGTATTAAAATGTCTCACTCTGTTTCTCTGTTCATTATTCATAGCCCCAAACCTCCTCCAAGAGAAAGTATTTAAATCCTTTCTTTTGAAACAATTGGAGCCACTGAACATTATCCTAGGAAGGCAGAGGTGGTGGTGAATTTCATACTCTTGCCAATACAAGGGTTTCAGCACTCTTCCAGGACTTGAGAAAATTCATATCCATAGGAAACTGAATTTATGTATTTTCATTTTGCAAGGGGACTCTACAATACACTTTCTTAGGGAAGCGTCCAAACTATAATGGTTTTGCCCTATCACCTTCCTGGGGAAAATGTTTCATTTGCATTAAATAATGAGAATTTCTGTAGCCCAGAAAGAGAGAGAAGTCCAGGTTTTTGGTCTTTCTGTGGAATACTTAGTGTACCAAACAGAAAATCTGAATTCCAATAGACATTAACTTGAAATGTACAATTTCATGTTACTACAATAAGTATTATGGTCTAGTGACCCAGAGATCTCATTTTAGTATTCTCATGAACAGAAGAATAAAGAATTAGGGCATTGTTGTATTGCAATTGACAGTTTACAGACAAAAGTGAAATTTCTTGCACTGTCAAGTTTAGCTTTTTGAAAGACTCTTATTGAAAAGCAATGTCAAATTGCAATTTTAGGAGGAGAATAGGTTTTGTGAACTCTGTCATCACTTCATTTTGCCTCTATGCAAAGAAAATTGTATCTTATGTTCCAGGTCACAGTACATTTATTCTCAGATAGTTTTACACTGCAGTCACCACCAAATATTTTCTGTCAAAATATTTATGTCAACCATGGAACTGTTACAGAATCTAAGTACGCTTCTACAGTTTGGAAGAAGCAGACTTTCTCAGGGCTTGGCACATCTTTTGTTTCACAGTGTAACTGAAATATATTTCCAAGGTTTTAAGTACAGTGTAGTGATCAATAAAGCAGGAGTACAGCTATTTCTGTAATGCTTAAAAAAAGGTTATAAACCCCCCACCATTCATGATATTCACTGATTCCCGATAACACTGAAACCTAAACAGGTTCTTCTATGGATTTGAGCATTATGAAATTGAAGCTCCTCAGACATACTAAAGAGAATATCTTCACAGCATCAAAGTAAATTGGCTAAAAATTATTACTTCCAAATATATTGGAATATTATTATGTTCCAAATTATTATATACTTCCAAATTACTAGCTAGGAATTGATGAAGATTATGGGCAAAATATAATGTCTAGTGGAAAGACTCAGACTTATTTTTGAATTTATATTTTCAACCCTCTGAGGGTCTGAATACAAACTCTTTAAGATAAAGACCCTATACATTAATTCGAAAGCATTGCAGAGGAAAAAGCCCAAGTGTGCATGAAATGTCAATGTGGGCTGGCTGGGTATACCCTATGCTACTGATGCTGGCCAGAGAAGGTAGGCTAGCTTGTTGGTGGAATGGTTCTACAGTAAACCATGGCCTTAAGCGTCATTTTTCTGTGACTTAAAGTCCAATTTTGTGAATCACAGCTGTGTAACCTTGGCTTATTTTTTGCAGGGGAAAAAAAAAAAAGAAATATATATATATACATATATATATATATTGTTGGGCAGTGAGAGAATATTTAACCTGAAGCCATACAAGGTAAGTTACAACATAGAAAGAAAGTGTTGAGATGGTAAGAATGACTCAGTGGTTCATGAAGATAATACTGACCTTCAGGAAAATTTATATACCCTTAAAAGCCCTCACAAACAGAAGACGACAACTCAGCACAACTGAATATCAGACATCAGGAGCAGTGGAGGCTGATGGTGAGCATGCGAACAGGTAAGCTGGTAGCATGCCAAAGCTAGTTATCCATTGTGCATTGGCTAATGGATAACTGGTGTGCACTGTTAAGCTGTGCCTATCCTGCTAGCAAAGTCTCTTTTCATGCAGTAAAAAATATATGAACAAAGGTGTTCATGAGGGAGGGTTACACTGCCTCCCTATAAGACACATTTAAATTCCATAAACCACCTAGACGTGCCCTCTTATCAGTAATGTGAAACACAAACCACGGTGAGGGTCTACAGCTTTCATCCCATCCCTTTCTTTTACGGACCATACAGATCCTGCTTTGGTTACACTCCAGAGTAAGAAAGCTTGCAAGTGAGCTAGAAATAAGCTGAGATCCTTCGATTTTTTTTTTTTTTTTTTTTGGTGTTGTAGAGTCCATTTTCCGCCTTGGGGAACCTTTGTGATTTTTGATCTGACCATGAAGTTTTTCAATGAAAATTGAAAGCTATGCCTTTCTAGTGTCTCATCATTCCTACAGGGAAGAAATAATATTAGTTGATAGTGTCATTCTTATATGATATTCCCCAGATGACTGATCTAAATCTTCATGAGGCTTGAAGGGTCACTTGTATGTTCTTTGTTTTTCACCTGCAGAGGGTGATTTATAAAGGACGAGTTTATGATTGACTAGCTTTTGCTTTTCATGGTTTAAATAAGTGACAATGAACAACTGCTGTACAGTCATAAACATGACTGGAGGTTATTTCTGATCAACTGTTTATGTCTTATTAAACCTTTCTAAAGGGAACATTTTTGTATCCTCAACAGCCTTCATCAGCAAAAATCTTACTACATTTTAGTGTGCAAATAGGTACTGTTGCTGTTATGGAAATTGTAGAATTCAGATTTGATGGCCTCAAAGCTGTAAAAGTGAAGTAAAAATGCCATTAAATCCTAAACCTCAATTCACTAACAGACAAGATTGACCTGGGAGAGGGTAAATCTATACTCACCTCAATTAATTGCTAATGTATAAATGTATGTTTTTAATGTTGATCCACCATATATTGGATTCAAGTCTTGCCATTAATGCTGTGAATCCCATCAGTTTTTTTTTTTTTAAGATGCCTGCATGCTCCTTTCTTCCTCCCTCCCAAAACATGCACATGTTATTAATAACCTTCCATTTCTATCTTTTATTATTGCTTATTATTTATTTTATTATTTATTTTATTTATTATTTTATTATTGTTTTTATTTTTATTTGCAGGCGCGGTGGCCAAGTGGTAAGGCGTTGGTCTCGTAAACCGAAGATCACGGGTTCGAACCCCGTCCGTGCCTTGGCGGGTCCGCGCCAGAGGGAACTCACCTGATCCTTTTGCCCAGAGAGGTTGTGGAGTCTCCTTCTCTGGAGACATTCAAAACCCGCTTGGATGCGTTCCTGTGTGACCTGATCTAGGTGTTCCTGCTCTGGCAGGGGAATTGGACTAGATGATCTTCCAAGGTCCCTTCCATTCCCTAACATTCTGTGATTCTGTTCTGTGATTCTGTTATAGAGATAGATGGGAGAGGGAGGGAGACACATAATATTTGTGACAGAATCAATGTGGAGCCTGAATTTCCACTCAAGCACACCTATAATTCTCACAAAAAAAAAGATGGTCTAAGTTGCATTTAAGCGGATTTTTGTTGATAGATACAACATATCCTAATGTTATAGATGAAGTAAAGCTATATGATTAAGATCACAAGTAGTACATAAACTCTCAGCTCCTAGCTGAAGTTTCTCTTCTATCTGAGATATACCTGAGCCTTTGTCCAAACAATTGTTTGTCCTATAATTTAAAAGTCTCAACAATGATATGCAAGACGTCTTGTTCATTTTTCTGTAGGAATGCCAATCTGACAGGCAATCTAAAGGAAGTTTTGAATTTACAATATTACAATAAGCAGAACCATTTCTTTTGTAAAATCAGCAGATCTGTATTATAAATATATCTCTGTAATAGAGCAAGGCCTGTCTGAACTCCAGAATTGATAATGAATTGATCAACACATATCCTAAAACAGAATATTCTATTAAAAGAATAAATAAAGTCAAATCTTAAGGATCAAAAACATTTATTCAGTCCTGAGTCATGTGTGCAGTTCAACTAAAAGTTTTGTATTTAGTCTGAAACAATCACCTAAGCTCAGTGACTTTAATCAAAAGAAAAAAAAAAAACACCACATAAGGGAATTGCACCCATTGTTCACCTAAACACATCTTTCGCAGATGGGAAAGATCTTTCTTTCAATTAAGTTGGGAAACAATTTAAATTAAGCAGGTGTGGAAGAAGAGTTTGCTATGATGTCTTCTTTACGAATGAAATTATGAAACACCCACACCTACAGGACAGAGAAGAAGTTAGCAAAGTTCAGATAGCAAATGGTGAAAACTAGTGTGAGAAGAGTCCCATTTAAAAGGAGTCCCGAGACTCAGGAAATATAATAATAGGAAAAAGAATGTAAGTCTGTGGATTTTAGCATAAATGTAATCACAAAAGAAATACAAGTAATTTAGTAAAATAACTTGTATCTTAGTAAACAACATTACACCATATGTGTAGAAAAAACAGAGCGGAACACTGATGCTGCATATTAAGAATATAGGCAAATCTTAGAAATATAATTCAGCTTTTACGTAGTGGTAGAACCCACAGAGGATGAGTTTGTAAGCTTCCATACACAAGGCATAATACATTTCTAAGTGTACAGCAAAAATAGTAACAGTAGCTGTGATGTGGTAAGGCAGACCACAGGAACTGCAAGGGAATTAAATAGGTTAATATCGGTAACTTCAAATATCTCACCTAGATTAAGTAAATTGCTTCTTTACATGATGCTGATAACAGATAACATAAATTAATGTCTTGTGGATCTTCCTGTTAGGGAATCCATAAAGAAGAAAGGACTCTCAACTTGGTCTAAAGGGGTAGGTGACACCTGATTCAAATGTTTCTATTAAAAAGACCCTGTGTATCTCATGTACCAAAGCTCTTCCAACAATATATCAAAGATTTAAATTATTTATAGACCCAATAGAAGGTAAAATCAATCAATTGTACATAATTTAATAAAACGAACAACATTTAAAAAAGCTCTTTTAAAAGTTTTAAAATATACAGCCAAATGGATAAAATGGTTATGTGTATGAAATGGCTACGTGTATAGAGATTGCTTACAGATGACCAGAGAAATGAAAGCCAGCTGTGAAAAGACTTAAAAAATATAGTAAAGTGGAAGAATATAAAAATCTATTTAATGTAAGAAGATATCCTTCAAAAAAATAGTCATGTTCACATGAGGAAAATAGAAAAGCAAAAAATAAAATTGAAAATAAAATATAAAAAGACCCAAATCACAAGCTTAAATAAATAAAATAAAATAAAATAAAATAAAATAAAATAAAATAAAATAAAATAAAATAAAATAAAATAAAATAAAATAAAATAAAAATAATAAAAAAAATGAGGTACACCATGCTAAGGGAAAAAATTCCAACAAGAAATCCATTGATGCAAGACGCCTGCCAGGGAGTCTTCGGGGTTGGTAAACCATGGAAGAGTGAAAGAAGAGCCTAAAACTTTAGGCATAGAAAGAAAAGTAGATTATTCTTTCATATTCATGTCTAGTGCAGGAGATCTTAGACATTCTCACACCATAACCTTTCCTCACATTAGGCTCTCCAGAGAATGTGTCTGAAATTGAAGTGTGAACAGAAGGGGTTTTAGCACAAGTCAACAAAATGAACAGTAACAAATTGATACAATCAGTTGTTATTCCCTCAAGAGTTGTAAAGGAACTTGAGTATGAAATAGCGAAGCTGTCAAATTCAAATGTACTAATAACTTCTCATTTATAACTGCCTAGTACCATAGGATGAAAAGTAACATATGAGTTTCTTCTGGTTTCTTTGAAAGGGAGGAGGAGAGTGATTTTTTATTTTCTTTTTTGAAAGACTTTAAGGATGACTTGTGGAATGTTAACCAGGAAAACAAATCAAAGTACTCCAAAATGAAAGATTAATAATAATGTTATAGAAAAGTCAGTGTGGCTTTTATAAAAGAAAGTCTGAACTTAATACATTTTTTTAGGAGTCAAAAAAATGTGTGGACAAAAGAGATGGGGTCAAAAAAGTCTAACTGGATTTCTAAAGAGTACTTGACAACATTCTTCACTGAAAGGTTTTAGAGAAACAGAAGCATAAAGGAGGAAAAATCCTGTAAGTTAATTACTGTCTAGAAGATAACAAATCAAGGATAGAAATAATTAGGAAGCTTTCACAGTGTAAGGAGGTCACCATCAGAGATCTGCAGGGACCAGTCCTAAGGCCTGTGCTCTTGAAAATACTAATAAAGTCATAAAAGAGGAAGTTAATGAAAAAAAAATGGCAGAATAAATATCTAATTCATATTTTTAAAGATAAAAACAAATATTACAATTTACAGAAGGACTACACAATATTACAGGACTGTAGTACAAAATGGTAAATGAAATTCAGTGTTGAAAATGATGTACCCAAGTGAGGTACCTGAATAAAACCAACCAAACAACAAGCACACAAACAAACATTAAATACAAAGTAAAAGTCCAGCAGTAGTTATAAGGAAAAAGATCTATGAGGCATAGGCAGTTCCATGAAAACACTGGTGCAGTGCTTGGAAGTGGTCAAAAAGTAGAACTGGGTATTAGCAATTACTAGGAAATAAGTGGAGAACAAACATACACAGAATCATAGAATGGTTTGGGTTGGAAGGGACCTTAAAGATCACCTAATTACAACCCTCCTGCCACAGGCAGGGAGAACTTCCACTAGATCAGGTTGCTCAAAGCCCCTCCAGCTTGGCCTTGAACTCTTCCAGGATTGAGACATCCACAACTTCTCTGGACAACCTGCAACCTCACCACCCTCAGAGTGAAGAATTTCTTCCTAATATCTAAACTAAATCTACCCTCTTTTAGTTTAAAACCATTACTCTTTGTCCTATCACTACACTCTGTGAGAAAGAGTCCCTCTTCTGCTTTCTTGTAGGCCCCCTTTAGGTTCTGGAAGGCCTCTATAAGGTTTCCCTGGAGCCTTCTCTTCTCCAGGCTGAACAACCCCACTGTCTCAGCCTCTCTTCATAGGAGAGGTGCTCCAACCCATCCATGATTGTCCTCATGGCCCTCGTCTGGAGACTCCAGGTGGTGTCTCATGAGAGCAGAATAGAGAGAGAGAATCACCTCCCTCTACCTGCTGATCATGCTTCTTTTGATGCACCCCAGGGTACAGTTGGCATTCTGGGCTGCAAGCGCACATTGATGGCTCATGTTGAGTTTCCTGTCAAGCCACACCCCCAGATCCTTCTCCTCAGGGCTGCTCTCAGTCCATTCTCTACCAGCCTGTATTTGTGCATTGTGTTATTTGGGATTGCCCTGGTCCAGATGCAGAACCTTGCACTTGGCCTTGTTGAACTTCATGAGGTTCGCACGGGCCCACATACATACAAAGATTTGTCATTGTATAAATCCATTGTGTTTCCTCCAACACACTTTACTGCACAGAATTCTGGTCCCCTACTTCAGAAGATTCATATTAATAAATGAAAAGATATGAAGATGGAGAGTGAGGATAATCAGAAGTAAAGAAAGAAGTAAAGAAAGTAAAGAAGTGAAGAGCAAAGAAAAAAGATTCAGTTTTTGAAATAGTCAAAGGGCTCATGGTAAAAGAGAATTATGTTATATGTTTATAAAGATAGTTTACCTAAGAAATTATCATGAACTCAAATTGCTTGTTAGTAGTCAAAGATGGGGTGTTTCCCCCATCTTATTGCAGACTGCATGAGACAGGACAAGACCAAAGCTAACTAAACTATTTTATCAAGATCTTGTAACGGTTTTCATTTATCCATATATAAAGTTAGATAAATGTTGCAGATTTCTGAGTCCATTAAAGCTCTAGACATAACTCTAATGCAAGGTGACCTTGTAAGACTTCATGTCTCTTCAAGCCTCCACACTCCATGACAAAATTAAAAAAAAAAAAGTGTATAAGAACACAATTAGAGAAATTATAATCAAGAAGAACTACTAAAATTTTAATAATGTAAAAAATTTCAGATGAATCCATAATTATTGGGGTTAGAAACTGCAATGACTCTCAATGAATTGAATCAACAGCACTGAAAGAAGGCAACTGACAATATGATTACAATCCTAAGAAAAATAAAAATTTTGAATGCAGCTAAAAAGTTGCATTGTAAACATTGGATTTGCTTCAGGGCTTTATTTTATTTTTATTATTTTTTATTTATAAAT
>VXAA01006687.1:74244-84865 GCA_013399115.1 Anseranas semipalmata
CCCCCCATTTAGCAGAAGCTGTGAGTCATGGGGTGTTTGTAGCACCTGTACTCCCATCAAATACAAAATTCTTTAAATGGGTTGCTAAGGCAAAGGAAATAAAAGCCATGACAGTTCAAACTTGTGTCTTTAGTGTGGGTGGATATAAACACAGCAAAGTGACAAAAATAGGAGGATATACAGTAGTGAATAACATAGGTTTATAACAAATAAAATACATTTTTTTTTTTGCAGAGTTATTTAACAAAAGCTTTATTTCATATTTGTTTTCAGAGTAAAAAGGAAAAGAAATTATAAATGTATTTGCTGAAACAGATTCAAGTTTAACAGTCACCAGCGAGTGTGTGAGTGGTCCATCTGAGTTCCAAGCTTCTAGGATAAAAATGGAGAGAAATATTCATTAAAAACAGAACAAAACAAAACAAACTAAGAAAAAAAAAAGCACAAAACCAGTAAAAACAAACAAACAACAAAGAAACCTTAGTTAAGGTGTGCAGGATTATGCCAGAGCTGTACAAAACTGTTAGTTTCTACCTCTTTCCTCTCAACACACTACACAAGCAAAATTAACATTGAATGTCTTTAATTACGAAAATCTATATGTGATTGAAAGTAGGGAAATACCAACATTTGCTACAGTTCCCTTACATATAAGCATTATAATACATCGTATTTATGTCCTCTTTAAGCCAAAGCACTCATGACTTACTCAGCATGCTGGAATAATAGAATCAGGGTAAAGAAATAAAGATGCATCACAAATCATAGAATAGAATAGTATCATAGAACAATCTAGGTTGGAAATGGTCCTAATGGAAGGAATAATACTTCATTTTCTCTAGATATCGGTAGTTACATAGAAAATAAAACAAAACTGCAGAAGCAAAAAATTAAATCTCCTGATTTAAGTGAATACCACCCCAAATAAATAAATAAATAAATAAAATTAGTGCCTCAGCTGCAAGTTTTCTATGATATTCTTATGAAGTCATATGACAAGCTGCTTGTCATTAGTTTTTGAAAATGATTTCATTCTCATTTTTGATGCCTTACAAAGGCCTGAAAGCTTAATATACCTGGTGGAAAGCACCCACAACTATTTAAATGGAAAAGTGGGTATGTAGAACTGTAAAGCTAATAGCCCATACTATCATATGGCTGGAGAACAGCAGATCTAAAAGGTGGTGTCCAGTCAGGACCACAGAAGATGTTTCTGGTTGAGGCTTGTCCTGACTTGTGAAATATTGGCCTATGACAGAGAAGGCAGCCCTATTGCGGCTACCACAGTTTGTAATTCCAAGAAACAAAATAACTATTTTTTCATACTATTTTTTACTATTGTTTAGTATTTCAATAAATTTCAGTAACTGTTGTGGGCTCCCTTCAAGAAGATGTAGGAAAAGGATGTACTAGTCTCAGTTCTGGGTTGCTACCTACTCATTATACTGAAGTTATCATGGGTCATAGAGGGTTAAGGAAATGGCAGGCTATCATAAAACATTTTCAAAAGTATTGGGTAATGTTGCCTAGGCGACTTAAATTCAAGCATCCCCTCATTAAAGTGCCTAACTTACTTTCTTAAGAGATTCTTTTTTAAGAGTCTTGTTGCCATAATCATCTACCTCATTAAACAGGTTCCATGCCAGTGTGGCCGAACTCTTGTCAATAGAGTCAAAGCAAAGCAAAACTGGTGCAGTGAGGTGAAGAATCAGGAATAACATGAATAAAACTGTCAAGTTGAACTTTCATCTAGTCAGACTTTTTTCTTGTTAATATGTATATAATTATGCTTAGCTAGATACACAAGTGGGAATTAAGATTTGAAAGGAATGGTCTTTTTCTTTAAAATAACCTTCCAACTTCTGGAACTCATTATATTCAAGTAATGCATCTAAGCTGCACCATGCTCACTGAGCAATAGCAATACTTCAAAATGGATCTTAGTCCTAACAATATGATGATTAAGAAGTTGAATCAGCTGTTTCCTATGCAGTGCCAGGAAAAGGCTAAAATCTTGGTCTTTTGAAGATCTCACAGCTGATTAAAATTGAGAATATATCTACTACTGAGTAGGATTTATGATCTTGAACAAATGAACTTCTCAAGTTAGGAATGTATATTATCTCTTCCTTTAAATATTCAGGGAGTTAGTACTTGAAAACATAGTATATTTCCCTTTGTTCCTCCAAACAGTTCAGTTTATGACATTGAAAACTAAGGAACAAACTCTTGTCTTCACAGCTGTGTTCAAGTTCTGCCTAAGCATCATATCTGCAGTACCCTGAAGCAGGTTGCCCAGTTCCACATGTTGAAGCTCTTTCTTTCTCCTGGAAATATTCAAATACACCTTGAGTTAGAAAACATTACACAGAATCACAGAATGGATGTGGTTGGAAAGGACCTCTGGAGATCATCTAGTCCAAGCCCCTGCCAAGCAGGGTCACCTAGAGCACGTTGCACAGGATCGCATCCAGGCGGGTTTTGAATATCTCCAAAGGAGACTCCACAGCCTCTCTGGGCAACCTGTTCCAGTGTCCTGTCACCCTCACAGCAAAGAAATGTTCTCTCATATTCAGCCAGAACTTCCTGTGTTTCAGCTTGTGCCCGTTGCCTCTTGTCTTGTCGCTGGGCACCACTGAAAAGAGTCCGGCCCCATCCTCTTGACCCCCTCCCTTCAGATATTTGTACGCATTGATCACCTCTCAGTCTTCTCTTCTCCAAAAGGGAATGAGTGTAGCTACTGATGCACTAATTGTGTTCAGATTGGCCTCTTGCACTGAGGTCAAATGGCATAGAAAGACTGGCATATACAGCCTATACTTCTCATCCTCCAAAGTGGAACAGTTACATGAAAATAGTCCACTGGAAATGGTTCCTTGTGAAAGCTCCCATCATGTACTCAGGAACTGTTTGGACAAGTACTCATTGGCCTGGACCAAGACTACACCAGGCACAGTTCAAACAATTTAATATTATAAATAGTAAGATTCCAGTACCTAGCAAGTTCCCTTGATGGCTTTTTCATCAAGTATAATCATAATCTCTCATATGATACTACAGCTTATATGTGTGGCTACATAAGAGAAGTTGAAAAAGATCCTAACACCAGTATGTAATTAAATTATCTATATTATAATATGTGTTATAGATATATAATCTTGCATTATGTCTTCCAATATGTCAGATATCTGAACACTTTATTGTAAGGAGAAATGTCACAGCAGGAGGAAGAGAGATGCCACCTGCACATATGACCACATACAGTATTGGTTAAGCATAACCCATAAAATAAAATAGTGTTATATGGGACATAGTTTCAATGTTTTTCTCCTTCATATTTTGTAGGATGATGAAATTGCCTAAACCTCTTATCAGACACCATAACGATGCAGCCAGGTAAATGTCCCCTTCTTATCCTCTTAAGAGGAATTCTCAAGGGTATTATCAGATCACAGTAGTCTATATCAAATAGATGAATACTGTGAGGATTTCAAAAGTTATATGCAGACCCAGAAGCAGACACAAGTCGGGCAGAGATCTCATAATTCCAAGGCATACAATATTACCTTTTTGTGCAGCTAGCTTAAGATAAAAAAAAACACACATGGACATTTATCCACAATACAGCAAAATGCTTGAATGTATGCTTGGACTTGCTTATGTTTTTCCTTTATCAAAACACTTCAAAATGAGTAAGAGAGACAGGATCCTTGCCCTAAAGATTTTTCAGTTTATTTTGTGTATGTTAAATGTATATTAATTTAATATAGCTCCCACATGACTACCACAAATTTTTACCTTAGATTTTGTAATCTCAGTTGTTAAGAAAACTCAGAGCTATTAAGATAACTATTTCTTTTAACCTTTCTACAATTATGTAGATGATTTAAAGATGACAACTCTATGACACCTAAATCCATTTACTAGATTTATACAACACCTTTGGATAATAGGAAGAAATTTGGAAGATGGAAAATCTTGTAATATTAATGTATGAAATTTCAAGCTTGAAGATCTACTAAAAAGAAACTCAAGAGTGACAGACTGTCATCAGTGTGTAAAAGATTCTGTGAAAGCAAAATACAAAGAGAGAATTAATCAGAATGTACAAAAGAAAAAAGGTACTTGAACCTTATTGTCATTCTTCTAGAAAAGATAAAATATGTAAGATGAAACTAGACATGGAGGAAAGGAAGAGAATAAAAGAAATATATGGAATAATTTGGCTACATCAAATAACTTGAATCAGAGCAAAGCATTTGCATCAGTAGAAGACATGCATAACACAAATGTTACTAAAAATAAAGGCTACTTTTATGATCATTTTATTCTCTTGTCCTTCAACTAGTTCACATTCAAACACAAAAGAAAAGAAAAAACGAATTCATGCATATGCAGAAGTGCTTTCATGATCCTAACTATTATTATAACTGCATTCCTGTCAGAAGTTAGGGGTAAGCAAGCTAATCCTTATCTATTTTATATTGTTTTCCTTCACCGGTTTACTGTATTACTCCCATACTGTATTACTCCCACAGTTGTTTCCTTGCACTTACTGAAGTTCTTATGAAATAGTCATTATTGATTGCTTTCTTTTCATTAGATGGGTGGGTAGAAGTGATAGTATTCCTGAGTTACTCTGCTAATAAGATCTATTTCATTTGGATCTGTACTAGACAGAATGTTTGTAAAAGCATATTCTGGCTTTCATCAAAGCTGTCTGCTAAACTAAATAAATTAAAAGACTGTGTTTCAAAGATTTGGGGGAGAGGGGGAGACCATGGAAATAAAGAGTTTTCTTAACACACAGTTTAAGAGCTTATTTCACCTGTTTAATACTCCAAAATACTTGGTGGACACGGGTAATTTTTCCCTTCTCGATGACAGCTGTAACACTGACAAGGTCATAAAAGATGGAAATGCAAGTGCTTTATACTCCCCAGCTAAAGACTGCTGCAAGAAGTCCTCTGTATTTTGCAGTCAGAGGCTGCCAAAAAATATAAAACATTCTGAGCCTCTGACTAGAGCTCACTGGTTATTTCATGTCAGCAGCTGTACTGGGATGTAACAACAAGATTAGAATTCCCTTTCCTCCCATCCTGCCCCAGATGTGCTAACACATCCAGTAGAGTACCCAAACTAGCAAGTGATCCATTCTGGGCTGCACCAGACCAGAGTCTTAGCTCGATTAAACCACTATAAATCCAGAATAATTCTACAGAAGTTACACTTCACTGCAACTAAGAATAGAAGCTGGCTTCCCACATACGTTGATTTTTCAGTTGATAAAAAAATATCACACTAGGATTTTTTGTTTTGTTTTGTTTTATTTTAATTACTGCAATGGGATGGAATTGCCCAGAATGTGGAACTTGACACAATCGCTCTCTTTGCTTGAACCCTCCAAGTCACTTGACCTGGTACTTCTAAAAAGTATATTCCAGAAGATAATATAAATTTCAAATCAGTAAGTTGATTTGTGAACAATAAACTTAACAACTTGATTTCCCATAAATCTATGTCCCAGAACTTCTAAAATAAAACAAGTTCTATTCCTTTTTCTTCCCTCCTTTTTCCTAAACAATCTCTAGTTTGTAGGAAATATAATTTCACCCTAAAACCTCGTTCTTTGTGGTGTATCCTGAGTAAAGGCAGAATAAGAGTTAACACATGTTATGTTAACCATAACATGGTTTCCATGTTATATGTGTGTTTCTGGACAGCCAGAAAATCAATCAGAAAATATAACTATCAAGTCTGCTTTAGAGCCTTTATTATTATTATTTTTTTTCCAGGAGAGAAAATTTCTTCTCCAACTCATGATTTTTATTAAGCCATTGCAAGTTCATGCTTTTGAAACCTTTATCCTTCAGCTATATTTGTTGAAACTCATCAAAGTAATCATATATTTGAGATATTTGTCAGAGAACAGTCATTTCTGTCTTCCCTTATTTTTTTTTCCTGGCTTAGGAAGATGTAATAAAAGCAGAGTTGAGCAGGGTCCTTCTGTGTGTAGCTGTATGCTAATTTGTTAGTGATCGTTTCACTTCCTATGTAACATCTGCCCATTTCATAAAAGGAAGTGCAAAAGAGCACTTCTAGGAGCCCACTTTTTCATGATACAGCATGATCCTATATAGGTACACACCATTTATCAGCTTCTTCTCATACCTGAAAAAAAAAGTAAAAGTTTTTAAAGTTAAATTTCCATTCTTTTTCCTGGACAGCTCACAAAGAATATGAAAATGCTTTCAGTCAGAAATACAGACCTGTCCAGCAATGACTCAATATGAAGTCAGGATAAAGTCAGTATAAAGTATTAAATCAGTAAAGTGCAGAAACTTTCCCCTACCAGGCAAAGATTCAGTCATTCATTTTCTCTATATCTTCTATTTCTCTCATCTTTAGCTCCCTAAGCTTTTTGCCTATAAAACAGAAAAAATCATACAAAAAAAATCAATTCTGTCCCCACCCCATGTGCAGCCATAAAATTTTACTTTCCCCTCTGCTTTGGAAATTTGTGGTATTGCTTTTTCAGTGTATTCCTTTCAATATGCTGAACCACAACTTCAAAACAACATCACATTTACTGTGAATAGCATCCTCTTACTTACATTTGTGGCTAGTCACTCAGCTTGGCCCAATCAAAGGAGACTGTAGACTAATATTTTTTGATTGCCAGAGGTTAAGGTTAAAGAGAAAAAAAAAAAAGTAAAAAAATATCTTCCTAAGAAAGACAAAAACCCTCTTCAAAACAAATTAGTGAGGCAGGTTTCTGCCTTGTTTATGACCTTCTCATAAATCTGAAAATGGAATGACTTCAAAAGGCTTTACTCTAATTCTCACTTATTCATTTACATAAGTCTAAGTGAGAATTAAGCCCCTTATGTCAGTAGCCATAGGTGATTTTATTCTCTTAGGTTTTGTAAGCATTCAAGTCTATAGAATTTAAAAATAGAAAAAGATCCTAACAAACTTATACAGACAGTAAGTGCAAGGGAGCAAACAACAGTAAAAAATGGCTTTCAGATGCTTAAAGGAATGTTGGCAGATTTCTCCCTCTTTGTCTCTTCAAGGTTCAGAAATAATCAGCTTCCCTGAGAGAGATGCATGTTTTTAAATATGAAACATAGTTACATTATTGATATGTATGAATTCTCTCATGTCATCTACAACTGTAACAGAAGGTTATCACGTTTTATATATTTTAGTTCTGAACTGTGTTGTATTTGTAAGGTTGTCAGCTGGTTTATCATAAACAGCAAACACAATTTTTCTCATCCAAGTAACATCATTGATGAGAACCAAAATCCCCATCTTTCTCACTTAGAACTGATTTTTCATAAAATTTTCTCTATCCATCACTATCAAGTACAGCCAAACTTTTATTCTGTTTAAGAATATATTACTCTTCATTTTCTTGTATGAATGCACACAAAAAAAAAGACATTTGGCTGACACTTTGGGCTATACCCAAATAAATCCATGTCCCAAATAAATCCTTTGCTTTGTAAAGTTACAGTTCTAAAAGAAGGTATAATTACTTTATATAAAATCAGGAAAAATGAGAGTAAGGGGGATCACTATTGAGTGGCATAGAGAAGTAATGTCCAGACTATATAAACAGAAGTTTAAGTCAGTTGAAATGTTAATCAAAGTTTGTTTAGTCCTGAATGTCATCCTGTTTATTTATTTATTTTTTTCCTCTTCAGTCCTGTTGCATTAGTGTTGATTATCTATATTATGAAAGATTATGGGTTTTAAATCTTGTGCTTGGAAAAAGGTGAGAATAGGGTCACTTTGGAACTGCTTTGATAGTCTAGGACAAGCAATTTAGTTAATTATTTTTTCCTGTTTTGTTTTAAACACAGCGGTATATATTTCTATTTTAAACTTCATACTGTTAGTGTGTCCTTTTAGAAACACAGCAATTTCATGCTCTTGCAGTATCATCGATTCAAGCTTTAGAATTTGATGCCGGTGCAATTCTGCTGGTCGTTCTTCTAGGTGATGATTCATCTTGTTCAAACACAAATTTCACTTCTGTTCATATGAGATGTCACAGAAGTGTTTTGTTTACAAAATCAGCAGACAATAGTACTCCTGTCCCTATGTTTTTAGGATAAAACGAAAACTTTTTCCTTATCATTAATACATTTGAGACTTGATCTTTATACTTCTCCTATAAAATAATATTATATCTTAGAAAAGGCGACACAAACAATTGATTTGTATATTTCTGAGATTGCACTTTAAAATTTATATGAAACATTATTGAAACTGTCATATAATCACCTTTAAATGATCATGAATGATTTGAAAGAGTGCATTTCACCCTCGTGTCAGTGAAACAATTCAAATGAAGAGCACAGAGTGGTCCCCAAGTGATTTAATCATAAATTTTATACAGTTTGCAGGAATTTCTTTAAGGCCCGACATCCTGGAATATGTTGGGTATCTCTTTAATAGTTTTCAGTTTGCATGGATGTAAAAAAAGAAAAGCTTTAGTAAGCAAAACAGGCAAACAAAACCAGAAAATCAGCAAAACCAGAAATATCATAACATTAAAGTTACCTGAGATCCTGATTTTAATCTTGGAACAACTTTCACAGAATTTCTAGGTCTGTGAGGTTATTTTTCCCCAAAGTCTTAATTTCCATTATGTTCCTAAGTCTCACTTTTCTTGAAATGAACATTGATACTGCTGCATACCATAGAACCATAGCTGCTCTCTGTCAAGATGATTTCCTTTGCATCTGAAAGATACACTCTTCTTGGGCAAGACTACCTCCTTCCATTTTTTATTGTTCCAATAATGCTAACAAGAGAAACTTTTGCAGTCTCTCATATGTTATTTTTGACAAATTTTAAGGAAACATAAAGGTATGGATAGTAAGAAAATTAAAGATCAATTAGAGATATTGAAAGGATGAAGATAGAGTGGTGTGTAAAAAAGAAAATATATTGAATGTACAGAAAATTAAGGGGAAGCAGAAATGAACTTGTGAGAAAAAGAAATAAAAATATGAAAGGCATAAAGGGTTGTAAAATGTTAGGAACAGAAAAGGTCAGTTAGGACAGCGTTTATCCAGTGTCCAGTACAGTTACTTTGTACAGTTTGTTACATTTGTACAGTTACTAGCACAGATTTCTATGTTTACAGAAACACAGATTTGGAGAAGAAGCTGAAATTGTCAGCAAAAGGTGGTTGTTTTCATTTTTGGTTCCATGATTTAAACCAATCTTTTTTTTTTTTTCTTTTGCAGGGAAGAAGGTAGGGAAAGATGTCAAGGTATTTGAGTACTTCAGTTTGGCAGTATTTGCCTTTACAAAGGGATGAATTGTACCCTAAACAAACTCAATATGATCTGCAATAAATTATGCTTGCTTTTAGTGATGTATTCATTTATACTCTAGAACACAGTGAGAGAGATTCTGCTGTAAACCAGGCCAGAAAACAGAGATATGTGAAATGGAGAAAAGAGTTGAAAACTAGGAAGGGAAGGAAAAAATAATAAAATAAAATAAAATAAAATTACATTAAATTAAAAACACATTTAAAGACTTAAAAAAAAAAAAAAGATGTGATTAATCTTTTTAAGCAAGACAGGAAATAGGTAATTCTACTCCAGTTTTAAACTCTAGAATACAAAAAGACAATATCTCTACTTCACAAAAAACTATGTGGACATCTGAATGCACATGCAGTCTCCTAAGAGTGTTTTCCTAATTTATGGTAGACTGTTTGGTCCAGAATGGCTGGCAATCTTTACTTTATTTTTTTTTCTTTGTTTTTCTTTCCTTTTTTTTTTTTTCCCTGACTTTATCATCTTGTGCTTAGTCTACCTTAATCTCAAAAACTATTTAATACTTTCTTTTATCTATCTATCTGTTTATCTATCCATCTATGAGAAATTGGTCCAACTTTTACATGTCGTTTGGCCAGCTTAAGGTTGTCTGATTTTCAAATAATTTCATCAGTATCTTGGCAGTTGAAATAGAGGACACACTTCATGAATTGATGTAATAATTTTAGTGGTTCTGAGGGCATTGCGAGACACAAAATTTAAAAGTATTTCAAATAATCGAGAACATTAAATAATGCCTGTCAACAATCATCATATTGATGAGTTTAAGCAGGAATGTCATTATTTGTAATAAGCAAAGAAAATGCAGTACAACAGGGACTATTTCAGAGCACCATGTCAAAAGATACCAGAAAAATAGAAAACTTAACCTGTGAGGAAAGGTTGGAAGAAATACTGTTATTTAACCCAAGGAGAAAAGGAGTTTTGGCAGACAGTTCTCAGTATGTTTAGGACAAGATGGAAGCTGTTCTCAGTGTCTAGTGGTAAATCCCAGGGGAAATAGGATGAGCTCACTGGAAGGAGATCTAACCATAAATACATTATAAATACCATAAAGACAGTGGGGAGCTCTGCGATACTTCCACCTGTGATTACGGTGGAATCTCCATCCCTGAAAGCTTTCAAGGAGGTGCTGGACAAACAATAGTCAGGAACTGATTAAATAGAACTGCTCTGGTTTTGAGCAAAAGTTTGGATTTACTTGCTTTGGTGCTTTTTTTTTTTTTTTTTTTTTTTGCCATTTTATTTCCTTA
>VXAA01006687.1:84889-98001 GCA_013399115.1 Anseranas semipalmata
TTTCTGTGCATATTCTATTACCTAATTAAAAAAGAAAATAAAAATCCTACTTGTTTTGATAACAGATTTTCAGCTGTTCTATCTGCTGCAACTTTTCTAGTTATAGACAGGGCTATTCTGTTAGGAAATTTACATAAAAAAAAAAAACTCTGAAAAACATGCTATATTTATGTTATAGCTTAATGCTTTATACCATAACCTAATGGTGATTATCATGAGAAGTTTTGGGGCATGCCTTTACTTTCCCATACACGGTTATTCAATAACTCTCAGGAAAAAATAGTGAGAAAATAATAGCCTGCTTGGCACAATGAAGTCATATGGTAAAGGTAATTTTCCTTTTTGAAACCGGTTCTTTATGAAGAATGTGAAACATAGAAGATAAGATAACAGACTAATTAACTTCTGGGAGATTCTTTTTTAACCTTTCTTATTAGATAAAGCATGAAAGCATGTACTTAATGGACTATTTATTTATATGGCTTTAAAGTTTAGAAACAATATTTTATTCTATATTTTGTACTGTCTAATATTTAAAATCAGTTTGTGACCTGTTCTGAGCATAGGAATATTTATTTCTGTCATGATAACAGAAAGCTTAACAACATTCTCCTCTGCAAAAATGATTGACTGTGTTTCCAATGCATCATAAGTTGTCTTTTTTTCACCGATTATCCTCAGATATAATACAGATATCCTATTAAATTAAAAACATGGATAAATTCTGCTTCATGAAAGCATAATGTTAGATTTTAATATACTGTGGATCATACTTGTTAACGGCAAAGAACAGACTGTGCCTCATAATACATACATATAGCAACTTTGCTAAGAATCTCTTTGTATTCATAACTTGAAACTGGAAGTCAATATGCATAACTACTGCAAAATACATGAAGGTTTTAATACTGATTTTCTTTCTTTCTTTCTTTTTTTTTTCTTCTGGACTTTCATGCATTTAACTCCTTTTAGTACCATGCTTCACAGGTGACTATACAGAACAACTAAACAAAAATGAGATAGGAAGTGGCAGTAGTAGCTTCAAAATAAACTACTGTGATTTGAAAATATCTTCTGCCTTAGACCTGTTTCTCAAGACTGAATAGATTATTTCTTGGTTTCTATCATAATATAAGTGATGCTAACTGTTGTAGATAAATATGATTTCAGATTTAGCAATTTCTTTTAGGGCCATTTTGTAGACAGCTTTGTGTGGATTTGGGTAAATCTAGTTTACTCCATCATGACTTGACTGGAGAGGATATATGTTAGATTTCACAAATTTCAAAGTTAATAATAGGTATCATTCTTTTTGTTTGTTTGTTTTTGTTTTTGTTTTTTTTCAGTGTGCTGGGGAAATTCTAGGCTTTGATCTTGTTATTCTCTGGCAACAATTTACACTTTGAAAATGCCTGTCATTCTTTTCAAATTGAGTGGAAAAATAAATAAATAAAATCTACATAATAACCACCTCTTCCTATTGACAAACTTCTAATTATTATTTTTTTCCCTATTAGATGAAGGAAACTTAAAACAGATAAGTACCCTAAGAACCCCCCAGCCATGCAGAGACAGAGGCACTTAGAAGGGAAATCAGATCGCAGGTAGTTTAAATTGTGCTCTCTCTGGATGTGTCTGTCTCTGCCCGTGACTTAAAAAAAGGCTCATGCAGCTATCGTATACAGCTTCATAAAGTGTCTAGTGATGGGTGGTTAAAAAACAGGACCTGCCAACCATAAAGCTAAATAAGGTAGAAAAAGTTCACAGAAGAATAAAACAAATTACAAGAAATTGCAGAGTCTGTTCCATGAAAACAGATAAACATGCCCTTGAGCAAGTGGTAAATATGGGTTTGGGAATAGTAAGAGTTTAACAGTAGTTGAAAGGAGCATACTCATTGAGGAAGAATTATTAAGCTTAAAGACCATATACTCAAGAAAACGGTTATTTAATGTTCAATTTTAATACAAAATGAATTCCCTGTGTGAGATTTATTGGGTTGCAAAATAATTTCTCCAGGGAAACAATAGAAGTCTCATTGTTTGCCATTTTTCAATAGCTTTTTTTTTTTTTTTTTTTTTTGGAGGAGAAGGAGGAGGGAGGAGGGGGAACAAACAAACAAACAGCAACATCAAAACACCAATAACACCAACCCTAAAACTCTAAAAAGCTTACTGCAGGGGAGGAAAATAGAATCATTAGCTTCAATTGTAATTTTTCTTCTCTTTTCAGAAGGACATTTGTTATAATATTCATTCTGTTCAGGTATTTGTTCATTTTTGGGGCAATATTAATGAAATTATAACTTTTTATTAACAGAAACCATATGATGTTGGGGAAATTGCAAAATGGTCAACAGTGAGTCTTGTCTTTAACCTTGGAATTGATGTAGTTTTTATCATAACATTCAATTTCCCTTTGATAAAATGGTTTAACAAAAAATAAAAAAATAGACATGGGGTTATTTACTGAATGCATATTTGATAGGTTCTGCTTATTATAAGAGCATTATTTATGTATTTCTTCCATCTTCCAAATTCAATGCTGTTATAGCTTGCAGGACTGTATTTCAGTCAATAAAAATTTACCATCACTCAAATCCAGTTTAAAATGGTGAGTTAAAGAAAAGAAAGTGAGTCCTTTCTTAATCACCAATTTTTTTTTTTGTTCTATTTCACAACCCACTTTTTTTTTTTTTTTTTTTTTTAATTAAGTTTGCTTCTTCTCCCTACATGTGGTGTTTTTATAAACTTTGAGTTTTGATTTAGTTTCATTTAAGGACGATGTAGCAGTTTTCAAGAAATGACACAGGTATCATGAAGGTTGTTTTGTATGCTTCATGTTATTATGTCATGTAATATCTAATCTTGTATTTGATTACATCTTGATGTATGAGCTTAATTTCTTATTGCAATCCATCAGGTGTTTAACAGGATGAACAACAGGTCTGCTGAATATGATAAACATGTCAAAATCAGTGACGAATTATGACCTGGTGTGAATATTATAAGTGTTTCACATAACAATAATACAGTTCAAAAAGTGTTTGGACAACACTCTCAGACATGTGGTCTGATTTTTGGGTGCTCCCATGCAGAGCCAGGAGTTGGAATCAATGATCCTTGTGGGTCCCTTCCAACTCCAGATGTTCTGTGATTCTATGATTCAATGACTCAAATTTAGTTAGAACTGTTTTTCAATGTTTCATTATAAATTACCTGTTAATAATGCTACTGTTGCTGATTACAGTAACATACTTATTTTTACCTGTATACCTTTATACCCATAGTTCTTCTGGAAGAAAATTTCAGCTCAAAAGCTTTCCAGAGTAAGCTTTCTTCTCTAGAGTTGCCTATTTCTTCTCCACATTGTCCTTCCTTAAATTTTTATAAGTAGGAATGATCTGACAACTGCCAAATGTATGAAAATCAATTATCTTTATCAATGTTTTTGCTAGAAGAATCTGCTTTCTACTAATATCTTCATTTCCAAAATCTGAATGATTGACATCGAAATATTGTTAAAGTACCACCCCTAATTGCCACTGTCACAGCACAAGCATTCTTGTGTAAAATTTGGATATCATTGTTTATACAGACAGCAGCGATGACTTAAAGCTTCATATTAAGTATATGGTACGTTGAGGTAAGTTCCCAGTCCCAACTTTATACCACTACAGCTAGCAACAAGTTCAACTGATTAGCCAGCAACAGATCTTTAAAAAAAATTTAAAAGATTAGAAGGAATGAGACCACAAATCTGGTAAGGTGTGTGTCTCTTTGTTTTCTTTGTCTGACTGCACAGCTTCCCACTACCTAACTTGTAATTCTTCCAAGCAATGACTGATACTGCTCTACATTTAAAAAAAAAAAAAATAGGGAAGAGCTCAAACCTCTTTTAATCTTCTTCTCCCTTGCAAGTCAATTTTCCTGAGACCTGCCTATCCATCAGAGATATGAATAGGCTGAATACACAAGAATGTTTGAGAATTGTAAGAGGGGAAAATAACACACACACACAGAAAAGTTAAGTTCTGAAGTTCTTACCTGAAATACATTAATATATATGCCAGAATGTACTCAATTAAACAAAATAAACAATGAAATTTTCTTTGTTCAGATTATTTTGGAACTAACAATAGATCATACTTTCTAAAACTTTAACCAAATGTCAGAAACATTGACTGTGAAATTCAATTTGCATTTGCAAAGTTAAAAGAAATTTGCAGTTGTTCAGGATTAATTATTGAGAGTGCAATTAAGTTGTCTAAAAAGATATGTCTAGTGTCTATGGCTCCCAGCTGCCGTTGCAGAAGCTTACAGGTCTGTCTCACTATATTTCACCTACAACATGTGGCTGCCCCAGATACCTTGGGTACCTAAAATGACATTAGATGCCCATGTCTTGACAAACCAATAGAATGCACACAATGCATAAATAGCAGGGATTAGATAAAAATTATGATGGAGAGAATCCAATTTAAAAGAAGAAAATTAAATGTTACATGTGCAGGTAAAGAGAGCAAGAAAGACATATATCAGTTAATATACTCTAAGTGGAATGTGTAAGCACTGATTATGGAAACAAAAGGAGTCAATGAATTAACAGTGGTCAATATGACTGAAAAAAAGGTATGATGTATGGGATGTTAGTAGTAAAAATAGGCTGGGAACTGATAGAATGTTAGGGGCAGATAGGCAGATGGTAAACAATGATAGTTGTGAGTTACCACTGAAAATATATCTTTGTGTTATTTTGGGGTAAGTAAGGAAGACAGATCCACACTTTATGTAATATAGGGAATAAACATTGCCATAGATTAAAACAAAACAAAACAAAACAACAACAACAACAACAACAACAAACACAATATTTTGAGGAAGGAATTATGATCCCTTAATTTTCACTCAAAATAAGATATCTGAGAAAATTCTGAAGAACTGGAAAACATGAAAGAAAAATGAGGATCGGGGTTCGAACTAAGTATTTAAATGTAAAAGAAATTTCTCAGGAATTATAAACCAGTTACAAACTCCGTAGCGTGACAATGAAATCATTAAAATAATAAGTTTTTTTTTTGATATATTTACATTTATAGAATTGCAGGTCTAGTTGATAAGTGCTACTGTGTTGATGTATACTTCGATTTTTCCAAGCACCTTGAGTAAAGCATGAGATATTTATTAAAATTGTTACAGTATATAAAACTATCACAGCATTCACAAGGTGTAATTTAAAATTGGTTTGTTAAATGTATTTCCATTTATTTCCATTCAAGCCAGCAGAGAAATATGATTAAGGGCATTTATGGAAATGATTTTTTTGTTATTGTTGTTGAATTCGCGTCCACGATCCTGTATCTTTCTAGTGCGGCTGGTAAATGACTCTGGCTGATGCAGGAAGTATTGATAAATAAATCCAAAAGTTTTTGCCTTTTCATATAGCTAAATGTAAGTGATTGCTGATTTTGCATTTGGGAGTAAAGAATACTTGTCATACACATCTATAAAAATTGATCTAGCTTAAAATTAAGAAGAAGACAGATTTCAGCATCACAGTTTGTTTCAACATCAATTCTCACTTGCATTGCTCATGAAGAAAAGAGCCAAGATGCAAAGAGGATCACCGGAAAGGAGGTGATCTTTTTAGTACAGAGGACATGTAAGAACTGCTGCAATTCTATATCCAATTTGAGACAGCCACAAAGACTGCAAAATGGACAGAACATGACCTGAAGTGGGGTCACAGTTCTTATGAGTAGTGTGGAAAGCCTTATAGAAACTCAGTTGCTTCCATTCAACTACCTTGTAACAATTTAGGCAGGTGCTTGTGATCTGCTCATTTGTAGAATTCAAATAAGATCCACAGCAACTATTGCTGGAAAATAAGCATTACAATATAGGTCTTAAAGAGATTTTATTTATAAAAAAAAAGTCAATAGATCACATATTCATCAGGCATAAGCAATTAAGAAAAATATCTGATAGTAGAGGATTTTCAAACTTGCTGAAAAAGATGCAGTGAAATCCGGTGACTGGAAGTTTGGCAGATTCGGTCTTTAGATATAACAGCTGTAGCCTCAGAGTCACTCCATGTTGGGAAAAAATGGAAAACTGGGAAACCAAGAACTTGAGCACATACAGTTTGTGAGAACCACATGCCACAAATGAGAGAATGCAGCTATTAAAGTATCAGTGAGTAAACACTTTTGCCAGAGCTTACTGGTGAAAGATATGGGTTCATCAACACTTGCAGTATTCCACTTCATGTGAGAAATAGGACTGTATGACCCCGTGTCTTTTCACACCTGTTCCTCCTGGTTATCTGACAGGGCCCTGGAGAGAATGGGATTTTAGAACATCACAGTTCTGAGAGCAGACCATGACCAAGCTACATTTTTCATTTGTTCAGTTTGCTGTCCTCAGAAGTAAGGAGAGAATAGTGTACTTTCTCCAGCCCCCCTAGATTCACTGTGAACTTGATGTGTCCTTTTTCTTTTCTTTTCTTTTCTTTTCTTTTCTCACCATCTTAACCAGGATCAGATAAATGGCTACATCCAGGGTGGACCAGTACTCTGGAATAAACCAATAGTAAAATATTCCTGATAATATATTACTCCAAAATTAATTTCTCAGCTTGTTAGTGGCTCTGGTGCATAACCTTTGCTCCTTTTCCTTCTATGGCCTCTACCTGGTAAGAAAGGTTAGAAGAGAAGTAACCTCACTACTTCTGTACATCTACATCCAGCTAATGTAGCCACATGACAAAAATGTGAGTGAAGAGATATGTAAGATTTTTGATCAGTGTTTAGACAAAATTCTGGTCAATATTGAGCTTCTCACCTTGAGGATTATTTTTTGACTTGATGATACTTAAAGGTTTTAAAAAGGCCCACCTGTAGAACGATTGAACTAGTATTATTAGCAATGCCATTTTCTTCATTGAGTAAAAGACTTGTCTCCACAGTAACATTTAACATCACTGAGCCATTAAAGAAAAGTATTATAATAAAAAACATTTTTTTTAGTCTATTAAATTTGGTAACATTTCTAGTCTCCTATGCTCCATGCTCTTTTTACAAAGAGCAAGCAATTGTCAAAGCATACATTGCAATCTATAGTCATGATACTGACATAAACCTTACTGTAAGGAAAAAGTAATGATGTCTTTGGGAAAAATTTTAGTTAGCTGATGGCACTGAAGAGAGACATTTCAGTCTACTCATAACTGTAGGTGTTTTTAATAACCAGATGAACATGCAGCACATGAATTACTGACTAGGAATACACTGAATAATAAAACTTGGCAATGCATTGATTGAAAAATACATGTACGTAAGTCTTAAAAAGTTGAGTAGTAAGGAACACAGAATGTCCTAACAGTGCTTAAGTGGACATCTTTTTAGATGGCGAATGTGTAATATCAATATTAGTACAGGGTTAATAAGAAATGTCTCTATTATCTGCATTGTAAAACTGATGGGAACATGGAAGATGTAGTTGTGCAATGCAAGTAAGAATGTTGCCTAGTGCATATTCCTGGGAATTACTAAGCTATATTGTTTTAATAAATGGATAATTTCTGAATGCTCTTTTGTGAGTACAGGAGTATAAGAAATTCTAGCATCAAAATATAATCCTTAAAATTTATGCTGCAAATGAGCTGTCATTTTTTGTTAAATGCTTTCTTGCTTGGAAGTTTTAGTCATTCATAAAAGAGAAAATATCTTATATGAGAAACAAAGAACAGAAAATAGATGAAATCAATATAGAGCTTTTTCAAAATATTTAGCAAAGTATGTTCTAAATGTAAATATTATACATTATAAACATAAACATAGATAAATTGGAAGCCCATTGTGATTTGTTTGTGATGTCAGCTGTATTTTACAGAAAGTTCTAATTTTGAAATATAGTACAGTTATATCTTAAAGCTATCCATGAGCAGAATTTTTCATTTGAAGCTGTTGACATTATAAGGATTTGATAAGCACTGGCTTCAGATTTAGTTCTAAAATTGGCATTTACTTAAAATACAGTTCAGAACTCTGCTGAGACATTCCTTTTAGGACAAGTTTGAAAACTATCACAACATTCTATTGCACATTAATCATGCTTTTACCCAACACAGTTTGAACAATAAGAAAAACCACATTTTTTCTTTAGATAGTTTTGATCATATGTGAGAAATTTTGTAAGTCTTCAAATTATACCTATGTTTAAATACTTATGTTAGTTCACAACTCTACAGCAATTTTAATTCTCAATTTAGCAGTTCATAAGTGCTAAGTCTTTCACCACCACCTTGGCTTAAGCCTTTAGCTGCCTTCCTCACTCCCAAGAGCAACCAGTTCTTGCACTATGTAAATACATTCATGAACGAGAACCCACAAAAAAAGTTCACCATTAGACAATATTTGTAATGTGCATTTCTAATAAAAATTTTAGCTTTTTTTTTTTTTCCAGACTCTATATGCATTATCTCTTTTCTGTTTGCTTAAGTTTTCTCTTATGCATTTACATGGCTTATTTGCCAACTTTCAGCAGCACGCATGCAAGCTCCCTTTCCTTAGTGTTTTTGTAGTAGACTGTAGCAGCTCTTCCTGACCCAGTAGACAGAGTTCCTAGAAATGATGCTATGACACAGGATCGGGCATTTCTTGATTCCTTTTAACCATGAATTTGAATCTGGAATATTATGTATATTATATATATATTACATAATCAGTACTAAAGAACTGAACCTGAAGTCAATTGAAAGAAAAGTCAAAAAGGGAAAGGGAAAGAAAAGGGAAAGGGAAAAGGAAAAGGAAAAAGAGAGTGAAAGAGAAAAAGCAGAAAGACAAGATGGAACAATCTTAAGTAAACATTTCAATTAAAGACTGTTTTAAATTTGTGCCGATTTTTAGAACTGTTTTGGTTTCTACACTTTGTCTAGACATGACTACTGAGTTTTGCAAGTGTGAGTTCATGCCCAAGAAAGCATTTGTAAATTAAATGTCATTTACACAAAGAAATATGGAAAGCATAAAAAGATTATATGCAGCAATCTTGTATTTATGCACTGATGGACTGACTTTTTTTATTCTTTTTTTTTAAAGCAATAAATGAATGAGCTACATTTCCCATTTTTCATCTGTTAAGAATACAAAAATATTGAATATATTTGTGGAAATATTAGTATGTAATACTGTCATCAATATAATATTGAATTAAAATAAGACAGACAATCATATTGTTATAATAGAATTGAAAGGCAATACAGGAGTTCAAAGTTCTGAAAAAGTTCTATAATGCAATTCAGTGAAGGTCATTCATCAAATATATTCTCCAAACAGAATGATGGAGTTATGTGCACAAATAAGAGAATTTCTGTTAAATTGGAATACTGATTTAAGTGTAATCTACACAAGTGATTCATGGCCATGAGAGTTCAAGTGATACATATTCAAATTAAAGATGTGTCAAATTATAATCACCTACCAATTCAGATTTGTTTCAGATTTAGCAAAGAAACTATTTAACTATTTCCATGCTTATATTTCTGTATGATTGTCTAGTTTCTATCATAAATTATGTGATAGATCATCACACATAATGTTTGCTCTTTTTGTTTTACATTTTATTTCAGTGTAACTTATTTACCTTGCCTGAAAATGCCATTATTCAAAGAAAATTTCCTATGTGCATATATGTTCATTTTCTATTCCACAACAACTAATTTTCATGTTCTTAACTCTTACTTAGATCATTCTGGGTACTTGGTATACTTTATGTGAACAATGTGTGAGGGGTTGGTTTAAGATCAAGTCTAGCTTTTACTTTCATACGTAAAATCATAGAAACACAGAATCATAGAGTTGACATTGGAAGGGACCTCTGGAGGTTGTCTGGTCCAACCCCTCTGCTCAAGCAGGGCCACCTGGAGAAGGTTGCCCAGGACCATGTCCAGACAGCCTTTGAATATCTCTGAGGAGGGAGACTCCACAGCATCTCTGGGCAATCTGTTCCAGTGGTCAATAAGGTGCTTTCTGATGTTTAGACAGAACCTCTTGTGTTCTGATTTGTGCCCATTGCCTCTTGTCCTGGCACTGGACACCACTGAAAAGAGCCTGGTTCCATCTTCTTTGCACCCTCCCTTTATACACAGACACACATACACACACACTCATAGACATATTAAAGTCAGGAATATCTTCTCAGACCTTAAATAGCTGTGAATACTCCTGAAGTTTTGGCCAGAAGACTTCAGAGAGCTTATAGGCCATTCTGGATATATACATAAATTTTTAGATGCATCTCTCTGTTTTCTAGCTCCTCTCTACATGATATTCTTTAGGATGAAATAAAGTGATTAAAGGACATTTCCTTTAGAGTCTTAGAAAGAGCAGGGAATGGAAGAAATTCGTGGTCTCTACAGTACTGTTTTTGAAATAATAATTGATAACATCCGTCTCATAATCTGTACACTTGGTAGGTACTTGCATATCAGGAAAAGCATCAAAAGCATTAAAGCTTTCCACAAGCTTAGGGCCATATACATCAAGATTTAACAGAGACGTAGAATTAAGTGTTATTTCATGTACTTCTGAATTATTAGAAGAATCTGGAATAACTTTTAAAAGTGTCAGAACAAAACACAACCTCTGCAGCTTCTCTCAGATATTTCTCAGAATGTCCCTGGACCTAGTGTTGAACAAAGCAGAACTGACTAAAATCAAAACGTAAAATTCTGCAATTTTCAGAACACGTTCCAATGATTTAAGGCTCTGCTCTGTAATATTTAAGTGGCAATATCACCATCTGAAGGTCCAAATTCAAATTAAAATCCAAACACTTCCTGCTCAACAATCTTCTAACACTGGCTCCTCACCCAGTGTTCATTACTTGTGTGTGGATGCCAGGCAAGTATAGCCTGAGTTCTGACAGAAGTCTTGGAGAATTTTTTGCAATTAATTAAATTCTTATTCTCTTTATGCTTTATATTTTAAAAGGGTGAAGTTGTGGAGCTGAGAATGCAGCAGAAAATCCTTGAAAATTTACATGCCGAGTAATACTTCTTCTGCAGGTCTGGAAGATATCAGAGTCCTTCCAATAGCAGGTATGGGGAAACATATTCTTCATGCACAACTCAGAATGCTCCTAGACTATTCTGGCCTATATTTCTCTCCTTCCAGTTTTATTCAGTCTTTTATAGTTTTCTTTCTGTATAAAAAATATTAATGCTCTCATGTTCTTTTATCTTAGAAAGCTAAAAGAAAGCTGATTATGATAACAATGCAGGACAAGGGATGTTCCTTCCCTCTCAAATAGTGTTTATATTTGGTATAAAATTCTGCATTACATCATGAAAAATGACATGACCAAAATTTTATTAGAAGGGGTGAAAGAATTTATTTCATTTGTAGCTACTGAATAAAAGGAAATCTGGAGAGAATATGATAATAACATTCTGTACACTATGCAGGACTCACTGTATATGTAGGGAAAGCAAGAGAAAAGGAAGGTTACATATCTTAAGGGAAAAGTAAGTAAAAAGAAATATTGTATATGAATTGGTTCTGAGATGCCTATGATTAAAGCTTTAAAGGATATCAAGATGATTTTGGTGGTCACAAAAAATATCATGAGATAATTAACTGAAATTCTGGAGTAGAGATCTGTTTGCTGATTAAAATGTAGAACTACATATGAAAAAAATGCACAGATTGATATATGCCTCAAATCACTTGTAATTTTCAGAAAAGAAATGTTGTTTTGAAAATGTAATATTTCTGTACAACTCCTTTTGCATTCTTCTTAAGCAACGCTATTACAGCCAAGTGGTTGGAAACAACCAAGCATAAAACCAAAAACTTCATCCATCAAGCCATCAAGGAAAGCTGAGAAACCTTAAAAAAGTCTAGAGGCTTAAAGTCTTGCTTGAAGGTGATTATTTTTGTAATTACCATTATTATTTTCAAACTATCTGACTATAAACGATTGCATATAAACAGTAAGAAAGATGTGAAATAAAATTAAGCCTGAAACTCTTTTTCAATCTGGAATAAAGTTTCCTGAGACTTTAAGACTCTTTTGCATAGATTTGGTCTGAAGGATGGAACTGAACAGTGATATCAATAGCATATGTGAAGAAACAGACTTTGTTGTCCAGGAAAGATATTAACGACTGCTTTCAGCAAGACAAATCTCAGGAGAGAAGGACAATGAAGTAGACAGCAGTCTATTTCATCAGCTGAATCAGTGAACTAGCACTGAAACATTTGATATCTATATCACCTATCTTGAACAGCTGCCTGATAGAAACAGGTATCTGAATGCTACTATATAATTTAAGGATCTGCTGTCAAAGAATAAAGAAAGATATCCCTAAAACAAGTGAAAAGCAAAGGAAACTTTCTTATTTGTGAATTTAGCTCCTAGACAGTTTTCTGGTAAAATAAAACATCACTTGAGCTTGTAATTTACTAAGAATTTCTGCATGAAACTTATACTGTGTATATTTAGGTACGATAAGGGATTATTTTGTTCATTTTTATGAAATTATAAGTATAAACTATGTGCCAAAGTTATTGGGGTTTAATTTTATCTTTTGTCAAATATTTGTTTGCACTAGCAACACAAGCTTAGTGTATTTGATAGTATGTTTGTTAATAAAAAAGTTTTAACCAATTTTAATAAAAGTAGTAACAACATGCTCAGATTAACAAACTTTGTTTCATTTAACTTTGAATGACACATTGTTATAAGCACATCTTTGTTTGAATTTCTAAGCTAATAACTAACTGTTGTTCATTAAGAAACACAAATGTAAATCATGAATGACCTAGTAAAGTCATGTTTATTCCATCTTGCCTTTATTACTAACAGCATAGGGAAAAGTGAGTTAAAGAATTAGAAAATTAGCAATCATTTTAAGAGACCATCAGTATCTTTAGCTTTGCAAATGAAAGGTGTTGCAAAATATTGCATTGAGAAAGAGCATAATTAAAGAAATTAATAAATAATGTGTGTTATTAATAAATTTATTAATAAAATAAATCATTTTTAAATTAAATAAAATTTATTAATAAAAGAAATCATTTTTAAGAAAGGGAGAAAGGAAGACCCGGG
>VXAA01006687.1:103816-115586 GCA_013399115.1 Anseranas semipalmata
AACAGAAAGATAAGTCTGGACTGAGTAAAAAAGCATAATTAACCTTTAAATCCAGTCATCGTCCTTATACATAAACAGCTGTCATTTAAGATGATGGAGTTTAAAGGATTTTAATTCATTTATCAGTTCTAGACTTCTCATGTGGTTGTTATGATTCTATATATGTGTCTCTTCTGACTCACTGCAGTAGGTTAGTACCTGGAAGTCTTCTTCTATAAATGCTAGATAATGAATGGTTACTATGTTCCTTTCAACACTGAGTGCTACTCCAGCCTATGCTTGTCTACCTTGATATGATCATTTTTACTGTATAGATTCTTTAAAAGCTCAGATTGATTATGGGTAGAAAAGCAATAGATAAGAAATATCAGACTTGTGAGATTGGAAGGATCTGTGCTCTTAAATAATCAGTAACAATTTAGTCATTCAGATAATTAAATATGAGAAGCAATTTTTCCCCCAGGTCAACTTTAGGGTTTTTCAATTTTATATTTTTTCTTTTTCACTTTTTTTTTTTTTTTTTTTTTTTCTTTCTGTGTAATATGGACCATAGATCAACTGCTGACATTTTGGTGTTACATCCTTCCCGGTTAATCCTCTCCATTACGTCAACATCAAGCATAAAGAATATGTTGGCCATACCCTTTGTCAACATGATTTCTCAAAGACTGAGGTCAGTTCACTTATGTTAGGCTTATAATAACCATAGGCCACTTTGTATGTAATGGAAAGAGATGGATAATCCTGTTATCCTTTTAAAAAACTTATAATATCAATCAAGGTAGTAGAGGCGAGTTGCTAACTTAGGTGTTTCAGCTAAAGTTCTAATACTAAACTAGAAAATGTGGGCATCAGATCCCTGTCCTTAAAAAGGTAACTAGATAACCTTAATCGTTCAGGACCCTTTATACAAAGCTGGGGTAACTTGGAAATTTTAAAGTGTCAATTAATGTTCATACATGTAGAGCTGGCCAGACAGTAAGAACAGAGTAGCAAACATCAAACTTACTTACAAGAAAGGCTAACTTGAAGTTTTGACCCTGTCAAAAAATCAAGAAAATATATCTGAATAATAACATTATTACATGATATCAATATATAATAACTATGTATCTGTATAATAATACCTATGGGGATTCTAAACATAATTCCTCTTTTAGGGTAGACAATAATTTGACCAAGCACAACTTATTTATTTATTTTTAATACAGGTAATGGCATTGTTGGTATTTTTATATAATTCAAAAAGTCAATAGTCCAGAATTATTCCAGGGACTTAAAGTCATCCTTTTACTTATAAGTACTCAAGCCAATAGGACATTATTCAGTGACTTAGTTTTTCCTATCATGTATATATTTTTTTCAAATTAAAGCAGTAATTGTCATGGTAATTTCTGTTAAAAAATGGTGTGAACCCTATGCAACATATTTCAGCTCCTCAGCCAACATGCTGCTCAATACCTACCTTTCCACTTTATCCCATTGTGATTCAGATGTGCAAAGGTGCTTATAATTGGTTAAATAGTTAGAAATACCACAGAGGTTATGCTAAGAATATGCCAAAATCCATCTCAGCTGCCTAGGACAAGTAGTGTGGACAGCTAGGGTCATGAAACTTTGCTCTGCTTAGGTAGCAGGCCTATCCAGCAACATATGACATAAAAGACCTTAAAACTCACCCATAGTTTATCTTCTTGTTCTCTCTGGACTTAAGAAAACTATAAATCTCAACTATAGGACTTTAATTCCCCTCTCTGATAAAAAGAAACATTTAAAATAGCATTTTCGCCTTCAACATGTTTAACACCAGGCTCAGATTCATGTTTGTCTATTCCCCAAATAAACACTAGTTTTTACTGTACCCTCTACTGCAGAGGCAATGAAGCAGTTTATAAACAAACTGAGTCTTCTCTGTTTTGATCATCAACCACAGAAATGTAGAATCAAATTAGAGGCCAAGTAATTATGTAGACAGCAGAAAAAGACTCTTGTTGGGGATCAGCTTGAAATTTACACAGCTACCAGAAGAGAAATATCGCCTTTTACCAAATCAACAGAACTTGGCATATTTGTTATTAAAAATGAATTGCTACTTAATTCCACAAAACTATTACTAATTTCACTTTTTGTGAAGACATTTTGTCTATATTTGTTCTGTCTTGCAGAATGAAGCTTATTTCCCTGAAAGAACAAATACATTTTGTTCTTTATTTTCTGCTGATTTCAGAGTAACATAAATACAAGTGGGAGGAAGCATGGTTTCTTTAATCTTTCTAACTAATGAAGTGAAAGTATTCAATAAGCATATTATTGTTCTCACATCTATCAGCATTTCATATTAAACTCCCCAAATCTATCATTCTGTTTATTTATTTATTAGCCTAATGTAACCAAACAGAACAATTTCACACCTAAAACTCTTATACAACATCATGTACAGTCTATTCTTTACAAGCGTGATAAGGAAAATCCAGTTTCCCAAATTTTACATGTCTGGGCTTTCAAGGTTTTACTAAAATGATTCCAGCTATATTGAATTTGATTTTTTGACAGCTAACGTAAGTAGAAATGTTGAAGCAGAAATCCAATTGCATTATAGAAGTAGTCTTTCCAATTTCAAGTTTATTTTCATGGCCTATATATGAACTAAAACTTGAAAATCACCAAGACATTGAAGAAATTGTTTATCCCACATACACAGACTGGAAGCTTTTCTCATAAAATCCTTGAATATTTTGCTTAGCGCCTCATATACTTTACACCCCTACACCTTATGATTTAATATTTATCCCTACTCTTTCCACTGAGACCCTTGAAAATAATGAAATAAAATCCTCCAGAAGACAATAGACAACATTAACAGCAAACACTTTCTGATGTGAGGCAATGCTAATATTATAAGTAGCATTTTAACCACTGTTGTTGTGGTTGATTGACAGAAATCAGTCACTAGCCCCATTTTTTTTTGTAGCCAATGGAAAAAATGTCAGTAATTTTGTCGCTGTTAGAACTTTTGATGATTTTGTCAATGTGTGTGCTAAAAGATAAAGAAGAAAACAGTTCAGAGAACACTCTCCCACCTGCTGATATTAAAATCTAAAGAATTTGCTCTTTGTGGTTTCACTGACAAACTGATCTGCAGTAGCTACTGCAGCAGCTATGGATTTGGAAATAAGTTTTTCTTCTTTGCAAAACACATCTCACTTTGTCCCCTCTACACCTGCACTCTGTTATTGAAAAAATATTTTTGCTATCTCCACAATTGTAGTAAAGCTATAATGTTTTGGTCTCATTTGCCACTAAAAGAAGAACATAACTCCCTTGTGGGCACTGCAGATTTGGGAAGTGCTTACATTACTGTTAATGACTTAATTTTATTATTTGATATTATTCTCCTTGTACTTCTCTTTTTATAAACTGCTCAGATCAGGAGTGTACCCCAACATTATCAGCACCTTCCATTTTCAAAAAAACAAAAAACATATTAAAATATAAAATAAAAAATGAGATTTTACCAGAAATTAGATCATTATTGGAAGTTAGAACTGTTTGAATAAGTGAAAAAGAAGTGGGAAAGAAAAGAAAAAATAATTTTCATTTTGTACTTCCCTTACATGTAATATGCTCATGTTTTGCCCTTTTGTTCCTGCTTACTTTGAAAGAAGTGTCCTTTCAGAATCCGCTATTATATTGAGTATAAATATCAATGTTTTGGTAGTGAAGGGGTGTGGGGGTGGCCTCTGCTAGAAGACAGCAGGGGCTGCCCCATGCCCAAAAGAGTTCCAGCTGGCTCCGCAGCAGACCTAGAGCAGGGCATAGCTGAGCCCATCCACAAAGTCTGTGGTGCCTTTGTGAAAACATATTTAAGAAAGAACAGAAAAAAAAATGAGGGGGAAGGAACACAGAAAGAAAGAAATAGTGGAGAGTGACTTCAACTCCCAGGACAATCCCTTTCTTCACTGAAAGGGCTGCAGTGATAGCAAGGTGACGTGTCTGGAGTGCAGTGTACCTGGAAAGGGGGGAGGATAAGTACGTTAAATGTTTGTCTTTTTCTGTTTCCCAGTACTTGAATCAGTAATTAGTTATTCTTGCTAACTGGCATTAAATTAAATTAAATTAAATTCCCCAAGCTGAGGTTTTTTTTTTTTTTTCCAATGGTAGCACTTGGTAAGTGATCTACCTGTCTTTATTTCAAACCACTAGCTCTCACTCCTATTCTCCTTGTTTTCTTTCCCCAAATTGCTGAGGGTAGAGGAAGCAAGTGAGCAGCTATGTGGGAGCTGACTGTTAGCTAGGGTCAGTCTACCACACGCTGTGTTCACCAGCTTGCTAGTTTAGCTTGTTCTGTGTATACATTATATTACAGTATTATTTTACATGATCAGATTTTATTTCTCCATACATGTTACTATAGTGTACCACACAGAAAGATCTTTCTAAAAAGGCATACTCATATCCTCTGCTAAAGGTATAATATTCTCAGCTTGCAGCCACCATATCTAGCACTATGAACCCATGGAAATTTCTTGGAAGTTTACTCTTTGAGTAGTATTAACTATTGCAATGTATGTGTAGGCATCTCCATATACTCATGGATAACAGCCTCAGCCCCACAAGACATAGCAAACACTGAAATAGCTAGTGAGAAACAGAAGAGTAGCATGCAAGAAAAAAGAGATGTATATAACAGCGGTATGTTTACATGCTTTTTACTATATAATAATATATAATATTATGAGCTTAAAAAATATGAATGACAGAGGATCTAGAATAACTGAAGCTCTGAGCACTTCATCTTAGCTGTTTTTGAATGTTTTTCTCTAGCCAGTTCGACTTGATGCAGAAAAATAACAAAGTTCTGATAAATATGAGAAGCCTAGTAGTAACACAATATAGCCTTTGTTTGTTTGTAAGTATTTCTGACCAGAAATACCTAGTCCTGTCACCACTACTATGAACACAATTATTTGTCATGTGCTGACCATGCATGTCAAAAGGGGAACAAACAGGGTAAAGAAGAAACACTGTATAATTGGACAGAGTTGTGACAATAGTAGAAGTACGTAGGAGGAATAGGTGCTTGCACTGCTTATAGCACTGCACCTCTTTGCCTTTCTTATATTACCAATTGCAGCATTATGCAAGTATAGCTCAAACATTAAATTCTCCAATATGTGCATTAGAAATTAGGTTTACAGCACTACCTAATGTATAAGCTCTCATTCCTGTCTGCTGTGAAGAAATAAAAACCAGGAACTACTACCAGAAAACAAAAATTCAGCTGAGTATATCAAGATCCAGTGGACTACACAAGCCTCTGCAGGAGACAGAGACAGCTGACAATCAAGACCTCCCATCTCAACATGAAGAAGACATCTGCACCTGGTGAGTGGTGTGTTGTGATTTGGTTAATACTGCAGGTGGAAGCTGTGGCAAGAACAGTGTTTATCCTATAGTTAATAAAGTGTAGCTGGGTATTAAGGCTGTGAAAACTTAGTGCCTTTAGGTCATTAATTTCACAAGTGACCCAGAAACTTCTTGGCTAGTCTCTGCAGGGATGAGACAATGGATGAATAGAAGACAAAAAAAGAACTTGGGACAATGTGATTGACTCAGCTCCTTGTACATTCAAAACAAAGCATTTGATTAACTGTTACAAAAGCTCCACAATCTCTGGGATTACCTTAGGCAGTTCCTGCTTCCTAGACAATTGATAGGAACTATAAGTATGTTTTTGTGTTACTTAACATTCTGGAGAATCTGACCATCTCAGAGACTCCCCCAGGTGTCCCTTGCTGCAGAATCAAACAAATAATATAAGTACTTGTAAACAGTCAGTAGAAAATGTTCCTGCAGATCAAGAAATGATCACATAAGATAGTCTTTTTCACATAGTAAGAAGACCTACAGGATATTTGGTAGGTAGCTTCAGAGAATTAATAGAGATGGATCTCACATTAGCGAAGTCATTATGTAGGACTGTGGGGCAACTAGAACTGAAAACAAGAGTGTTTTTGATCCAGGTAAAGATGCAGTTTCAAAGATCTTTGCAACATAGATACCCTTCACCACCTGGAGAGTGGCTGAGCTTGGGAGATTTGATTGCCTGGGTGATCATCTAGGGAAGTTTTTGTTTGTTTATTTGTTTGTTTTGTTGTTTGTTGTTTTTTTGGTGGGGTAGGTGTATTTTATTTATTTATTGTAGTGGCATGCTATCTGTACTTCTCTGTGACAGTGTATTAAATAGTAACATAAGATCTGAAACTACTTAAAATTTATTATGCTTCCTACTTTCATGCCATACATAGGTAGTGGTTTTGCCTCTTCTCTGTGGCTTTTCTTCAGTTCAGTAGTACAAATTCCATTGTAGCATTGATCAGGACACAATAATTCTAGTTAGATGGATCCAGTTATTTAATAACTAGAAAGGGAAACAATATATGAAGTTTAATGTATATTTTTAAACCATGCTTATTATATATTTTACCCTCTGCTATTTATGAATTAAACTTTACTCCACAAGACTGGCAAAACTTCCACAGAAACTTCCTGCCATATTGAGCATAAAATAAACAGCATGGAGGAAAAAAACAGAAATCTCCATCATGCACCAATATGCTATTTCTGTCTGACCTCGAGCAGAGCTTTGAAATCTGGTCTTTCCTATTTCAAGTAAATGTTTATTTGGGCATAAAGAATCGTTTCCTTCTTAGCATACTTTGTAGAAAAGGTGAAGCAATTCTAACCAGAATAGATTCATAGCTAAATATCCAAGTGTTTCCCAGCAGTTTAAAGGTAACAATCTTTGAGAAGGAACATAGTCCTCTCCACAAAATCTGTGTTGGCTAGGATTAGCAGCTATGTACCCACCCTGTTTGTATATGTGAACATCATTTTCAGTACTCAGTGCTTGCTCTCCACGTATTCTAAAGGTGTGGCTGTTTTCCATAGGTGCTTTAACATGAAAAAACTTAAAACTCAGTATAACAGAGTTTTATGGATTCAATCTTTTACTTAACATAACAGAAGAGACCCAGCCTTCGTCCTGTGCTCTTAGCAGTTCCCATACATCTGGGCAACTAGTCTGTCAGTACCTCAGTTTGAGTCTAAATGCTTTGATGAGGGAATAAGGACTTTGTAATAGCTTTCATGATGAGACTACAGCTCAAAGACCCATCTTTAAAATGTCATCTTCATGCTTCATTCACCACTGAAAAACAATTTTATGACAACCATTTTCCATTTACATGTATCAGCAGGTGGCACTCGGGAAGACGGGCAATCAGGTGTTTCCAATATTTGTTTAGTAGCTAACAAAGTATAATACATTGAGATCACACAGAGGATTCATTTCCTTGTGAAGACTCCTGTCCATGAAACTTTCTCTTAACCCCTAGGCATAATTAAAAGGCATAATGTTTTTCCTTCTTAATATATAAAAGTCTATGAGCTTCCTCAAACTCCTAATACCTGTCATGGGTACAAGTTTTAAAGGATTTTGAGTTGCATGACCAGACCTTTATTAAAGCAAGACCACACAACAGCACAGAGTGCTCCCCACCCTATTGCTTAACAAAACCCCACTTTTGTTGGAACCTGAGGACGGATTCTCAGTCTAACACTTATCTACTAGCAGAAAAATTCTTTATAACAAGGGAATTCTCTGAAGGACATTTACTGATTTCCTTTGCTCTACTTGGAGGTTCAAAGGTCTGTAAAATTATCTGAAGATCCCTTCTTTCAATAATTGAAAAGATGTCTTGGTGTTACATCTGGAAGACAAATGCATTACAGAATTGCCAGCTTTGCACATTCAGAATTTATGAGCTGGATCCCACTAAGCATAGCTTAACAATTATGAGAATTTAGTCAAGTACAAGTAGAGTAAATGTAAATATTCACATTGCTATTTTGTCTAATGCAACAGTTAGAAAGTATTACTTCAGCTGGAACCCCAAACTTGTCACATAATACCAGACATGGATATATAAGACAAAAACTTACCATGGGTTCTGGAACAGGGTGTCAGCCATCACTGAAAGGTAAATACATGTTTCTGTAGAAAATTAAAAAGTTTATTCTCTTTTTAGTTGTTGAACCAAAATGGATTTGTAGTTTCAGTCCCAGCAAGTCTTACTTTCTGAAAACCACTTCATAATAGTTTGTTCCTCACTTAACCAATATTCTCAGTGATCCATAGTAGGATTCACAATTTGAAAAGCAATGAAGAATATGGTGTACACTAATTGCCTCTTGACTGCAGGTAAGTTATTGAACAGGTAAAATCAATTTTACTATACAGTGAGCAGGCATGGAATTGAGGCAGTCTTATTGAAGAGCTGGTCAAAAGTCATTTCCAATTGAAGAGTTTTCCATCAGAAAATGCTAATTTACGCATTACACCTTTACTGCCATCCCAAACTACCCAGTTTCCTGATAACCTGCCCCAAAAGGAAATAGAAGCTGCTGAGCCAAGCTAAGTAACACCCTATAGGCTAGGGAAAATTTAAATTTTAATCATTTCAATATACTCACTATTTCATTATCTTTCTGTGGATAAAAGGGGTGGAGGAGGAGTTAGTGTATACCCTTGGATCTTTGACAACAGTATTTCCCTCAATACTAGATTTTTATTGCAAAGAAGCATATCATATGATGGTTTTGATGTACATCTTCAGTATGTCAGTTCTGGAAAACCTGTTGTTAAGGGTACATGTTTTATTTATATGACTTCTGAGAATTACAGACACTTGTTTAGCAACAGTGGTCTTTTTTTTTTCTTCTCTCAATTCATAGTCAAGTAGGTGTAAACTCATCTGAAAAGCCAAAGAGAGGTCTTAAATCCAAGGTGAAGTTGTTGCATGTAATACTGTTGCTGCATAGTACAGAAGCACAAAAACATGCTCTTCTTACTTTCACAAAGGATTGTTAAAATTCAAAAATTTAAAACATGAAAAAAGAGAATCATTCTCATTCTAAATTTTGTGACAAGAAAAAGCAACATATTTTTAATAAAGAAGTTGATTTTGTGGCATAGATACAATTACTCCAACAGAAACACTAATGCTCCAATGAATTCTAATGATGTGAAACATATTAGGAAGTGTGAGTTGTATTAAGAAAAACTCAATGCTTATCAAGAGCAACATTTTTTAACGTTGCTTCTTGTGAATCAAGAAAAAGCAAAAAACAAACAAACAAACAAAAAACTCACAAATATTCTGAAACAAATCTTTGAAATATGTTCTCAAGACAGATATTTTCAGGGCTATTTGTCAAGCCATGAAGCTATTGTTGCAGAAAATATTACATTAAGGTCTATGATGAACTATAAACATTTTCTTCCTCTTTCCTTTCATATTTGCTGACATAATAGATCATAATGGCTTCTTCCAGAACTAGTATCATGCAATGAACCAATAATTAACCTATCAAAGTCCCCAAGTAGTAATTCATGTGATGGACTACCATTACAGAGACTAATTAATTATTTGTGGGTAATGCAGGGGAGAGTTAAGCCTGCAATAACTCCAAATGAATCATTACTGTCTATTGGAAATACATGCATTTTAAGAAGCTTCTTAATATGTTTGTCTAAGGAGATGGGTATTCCAGAGAGAAGTCCTCCCCATTTTCAGACAGCCACATTTAAAATGATTAGTATTTTTATTCTTCCATTATTTCAGTGGGGTTACTACCAGAGTAGGGTTATAATTAAGAATAAAACAGAAAAATACAGCTGTAAATTATTCAAACATACATTTAGGTGAGTTTATGCTTTCTACAAGATCTTTAAGCAAAACATAATTTGAAATGTACCAGTACCAGCATAGTTTCAACTATCATTTCCTATTAGCTTTCTTCTTGCTGTGAAGAGATAATAAATTTTAATATGAATCTGGATAAGCATTCAGTGTGATGAAGTGAAAGATTCCAGTGAAATATGATATTGGTTACTCTTCACAGGAATTATGGATGTACTGAAAAATAAGCAATGACATCTCTATCAAGTTTTGTTTATTCATCGTCACTATCCAGAGCATCTGAAGCCAATCTGCTGGGTTTTGGGGTAAACTGTTGTGCCCATATCATGGTTATTTATTTGAACACAAGCTTTAAGAAACCCACTGTCTGAAGTGTCCTCATATCAACAGACTGACTTCATGTGTGTCATTGCTTTTGCTAGACACCACAGAATAGAAATTTATTCAAAAATATACAAACTTCTAGAAAGCTGGTTTAAATTACACTTGGAATTCTTTGGCATTTTCCTATCTTTTGCTACTCAGATCCATTCAGGCTGTGATACTGGCAGTGATAAAACAATTAATTCAGGTGTTCAAAATAATTATTTCTTTCAAGACATTGAAATCATGTTAGATTCTGATTTTTGCAAAGATTAAATATGTGCATTATTGATTAGGCAGAAAAAAAATATGGAAAGCCTAAGACACACATCATGGTGACAAACATTAAAATTATTGTCTTTTGTGTTGACACCTTGCATTTTCTTATGAACTTCTCTCATCCTATCATTTCTCTTTCTGTGGAGAAATAGATTTCTCAAATGAAAGATGTGCCTATGGACAAATAATAATGTCAGCACATCACAGAACTGGTGATTAATGAAATAAAGTCCTGTATAGAGACTTTGTTGGATGATCAAATGCACTATAACCACAGAAAGGACATGATGCATCTGATCCTTTGCTCCTGGAAGACTTCCAGGTATAGGGCAGCAAGTATAGTGGTAACCAACAAATTCAACAACTGAACTATTAGTTCAGAGGGAGAAAATAAGCCCTTTAAGTTATCTACTAAATGAAATTTTGCTGGGGAATGGAGTAATATGGAGCCATATGCTAACGGCTGACAGTCTGTAACAAGGCACTTCCTAACCAGCCTTTCAGCTGTAACTAATCCTGTGATTATGCTGAGTGTGTTCCAATGCAAATAAAACACAGACCTCCTTAAATCACCTCTATTCTGTGCAAAGAGGCATATCTGGAGCACTGAGATGAGTATCATACCTCAGCTGAGAGACACAAATGAAAATTCAAGGAGTAATCTGAATCACTGTAGCATGTGTTGTAGCAAGACTGAAATTACTAGAAGAATTACCTCTTTTCATGATCATACAGTTCAGCTTTATTCTATAGCAAGCTGCACTTCAACAGTCACCGATATATAATAATGGGCTGGGAAGTGGCTATTCCCTAAGATGTGTGGATGTCCTCATAGCATATAGCAGGTATTAACAGAATAATCAGAGCAGGCCAAAATGTTTTCAAGGCCAAGACACTGAATACAGGCTTAGACTAAACATCTAGTATGGACATATATTCATAAACTGTGGTCTCTGCCAGGGAGCAGCTGGGGTATCCTTCTTTGTAAAGAAAGGCCATGCAGAGCCAGAAGTCATGGCAAGACAGGAAGACACAGTAGTATCATGGATAATGGCACAGTACTGTGGTACCTGAAGAAGAAGACTAGTGATGGTTAGCAGGAACAGCCAAGAGCCTAATGATCACCAGATAAATCCAAACTGACAAGGACAATCTGAGTTCAAGTCAGGAAATCAACTCTACTGGTCAGTCATGATCCAGACTAATAGGGTCCTTGATGTTTATGTGGCAAGGCTTTGGTAGCAGGGGGACTGAGGAGTGGCCTCAGTGAGCAGAGCCCAGCGGCTGCCCCAAGTCAGATCAGAGCCAGCTCCAGCCGGCTCCAAAAGGGACCCGCCGCTGGCCAGAGCCAAGCCAGGGAGCGA
>VXAA01006687.1:115858-149507 GCA_013399115.1 Anseranas semipalmata
GGAGCAGTTCTTGAAGAGCTGCAGCCTGTGGGAAGCCCACACAGGATCAGTTTGGGAAGGACGGCATCCTGTGGGAGGGACCCCATGTGGAGCAGGGGAAGACAGTGACCAAAAAGGAGCAGCGGAGATGAAGTGTTTTGTACTGACCACAGCCCTCATTCCTCTTTCACCTGTGCCGCTCAGGGGTAGGAGGTAGAAGAGGGTGGATGGGGGAAGGTGTTTTTAGTTTGCTTTTAGTTTCTCGCTGTTGTAGTCCGCTAGTGATTGGCAATAAATTATATTAATCTCCCTATGCTGAGTCAGTTTTGCCTGTGATGATGATCTCCCTGTCCTTATCTCAACCCTTGAGCCCTTTCCATTGTATTTTCTCCCCCTTTCTCTTTGAGGAGGGGTAATGAGAGAGCAGTAATGGTGGAGTTCAGCTGCCCAGCAGGGTAGAACCATGCATGACGAGGCAGAGGCATACCTGCAATGCTGCTGCAGCAAAGTTCAGGCAATGGTTAAATGCAAGAGTCTCAGCTTAAAAGCAGCAACCAAGCAAAAGAGGGGAGACCCTGCAGAGGCTCTTTAGCAGAAATCTTAGGCAAGAGGCTCTGCTGAGCCTTCTTTCAGCTTTTTCTCAAAGTGCTCCAAGGCTGTCAAGGCTTCTTCTACAGATCTATCAGTGAGCTGAACTTGTCCGAAAGAAATAAATTTCTAGAGGGGAGTGTGCCAAACCCTGGCAGTTTCCAACCCCTGAAAGTTTCACTTTCTTTCCACAGAGACATAATGAAAATGGTTAATTGGATGCATTTTTGAAGATAAATATTACCTGACCCTGATGATCCCAAGTTAAGCAATTATAGGATGCTATCTTAAAAGAATGAGGTGCTAAAATTTAATGTTAATTTGTTTCCTCACATACTCTATGGTGTATTTTTTTTAAATCTATTTATAATGCAGTTACAATTCAAAAACATTTGGAAATGAAAAAAACGGTACCTTGGTTATGCTAAACATACCACTTCACTGAATTGAATAAGCAACAGTGTAGCTCTGAAAGTAGGAGATACTACAGGTTAAATGGAATTATAAAATTTTACATTTTTACATTTATGCATTCATTTGCCAATCATTTGTCAGGTTGGTATATGTAAGTTGTTTGTGTTTTAGATGTTGCTGCTGATAAAATACCCTTAATTAATATCACTATTTCCATTTTGAACAATCTAAATCAAGATAATCTTAGATAGGAAATTAGACAGTAATGAAAAATCTGTGTACATTTGAAAAGAAAACTGTTATGGATTTAATCCTGAATACTGTAAATGTTCCACTTACTCATTTGTGTAAATGGTGGAAAAAATTATACATATATATATATACATATATATATAAAAGGATAGCAAAGGAGTCTTTTCCTGACTTTTTTTTTTTTTCTTTTGGTAGAAAAGTTCTTTAAGTGAACTGGATAAAAATATTGTCTTGTTTATTCAAAAGACATATTCAATACAAAATACATCGTTAGAAATTGTTTAATAACAAACCATGTTTAGCAAGTGAAAATATGTATGCTTTGGAAGAAGAGAAAAAGAATGGATAAAAATTACTTCATATATAATTAACTTTAAAAAAAAAAAGGGAAAAAATAAAATTGTAAGTATTTTACATTCAGTTATTTTTGTGTATTATACCCATCAAGACCAAAACCAGGAGAAAATATGCGTTTTGTTCACTTTCTTGATTCAGCAGCTTGATGGCTTATCAGAAAAAAGAAACATCATTTGACCTTGCTTAGATATAACACCATGTTAGTGTTTATAGTATGGAGGTGTCTGTTAATTGCAGAAATTACTGCTCCACTGGAATACAGTAACCCAGGAGCTTGAAATCACTTTCTGCTAAAAATATTAAGTAGCTTTATGTAAGATTCAATATTTGTGGATGTTGTCATGAGAATGATAATTGGATTTGTGGAAAGTACACATAAGAGTTTAAAGGGGTTACATAACTCTTTAAAATACTGGTAGAGAAATAACCAAGACAGCTGTTAGAAAAGCAGATTTTAAAACCAGATTATACAAATATATATATATTGAAGTAAACTAAGATGACAAAAAAGATACATTCATATAAACTTCCTATCTCTTGGCATCCTTTCTCTTGTTCTATTCTATTATTCGATATCATCTGCCAAACAGTATTTTTGGCAGTAACCAACAGGCAACTGCTGACCTTAAAAATTATTCAATTGTTCCCTTCTTAAGCATGGAATAAGAAGGTAATATATCTCCCAAATACTGTAGGTTTATAAATAGTGTAGGTTTATATTTAAATCTAAATTTGTTCTTGAAAACAAACCCCAATTTTGTCTTTTTTTTTCTTTTTTTGGTCGATTTTATTTGTCACTGGGGAAAGTATAGCCTACCAGTTTCTGAGAAGGAAAAAGAATTTCTGTCTGGAGTTTGAGAACTAGGCAGACCACTACAGGTCTGATCCAAAATGGCATTTCTTTAGTTTTCTATTTTAAATCTCCAAGGTGTCCTTTGAAGGAAATGTTACTTATGCTGCAGTCTGTCTCTAGATCATCTCTACCAACCAGAACTCACTGTATCATGTTTTGTGCCAACAGACCTGGGTGGTAAATCATTCCCTAATGAGATTCAAAGCCTTGACAACTCCTAGCCATCTTTCATAAAAATAAGGAATACCATAGCACAAAACAAACAATAGAACTGGAATCATAAATGCCCTTCTTTACCAGAAGGGTATTCATTTCTGCTTTACAGCAGAAGCACATTAGCAAAGGCTACTGTCTTTGAAAGTACTTGCTAATTATTTAAAATAGACCAGCATCATGAAATACCAGGTACTATTTTTTTTCCCCCCCCAGTATTTTTATCAGCAGGTATCCTTATGGCAGCAGATATTCATCCTTATCTGGATGGTTCTCTAGCAGTTCAAATTTCCCCCGACAGAAAAATCACTATAGATTCTGTAGTATTTGAAGGAGACTTGACCAGTCAAAGAATAAATGCCAGAAGTGGCACCTAAGAATAAAAAGGAACAATCTTGCTTCTTCAGAAGGAAGTAATAGCTAAGGAAGTTATTTATGACTTTGCCATCCATAAGATCACTGTTCATTCATTGTATTATTGTTGCACTCATGCTACCTCAGTAAAACATCTCCCAGAACATAAAATGATTTATAATTTGAGTTAAAACAAATTAGCTTTTGTTAAGGTTGGTTAGAACTGAAATACACATAGCAAGAGACCAAAAGGGCTTTCGTGTTATTTTACCTGAGGTATAAGTGTGAAAACTTGTCAGAATTATTACATAATAATAATAATACAGGACTTCACTTTCAGCTACAAATTGCAGGCTGGGAAAGCCTATGAATTCTTACTACTGGGAAGACTGTGTTAGGGTCTGTTAAGGCAACAATATGATAAAATTACCCACTAGTCTAATACATGAGATGCTGTTCTCAGGGAAAGAGATACATAGGCTGTGCCACCGTGGAGCAGATGGCATATATATAAATGGTACAGAGATTTGCTTTGTGTTTTCTAGTGGAGTTTCCTTCAGGGAATGAGCAAGGAATGAAAATGTGTGGAACTACACCCATTGCCTAGATCATATGTAGAAGAAAATGTATCGTAACTTAGAGTTTCAGTACAGGTAAGGTAAATTAAAGTCTTGAAACTGAATATGCTAGACTTATTATGCAATGAGAATAGTCCAGGACTCTGGTGTATTTATATAATCAGGGGAACTTAATCCTTTTACCAAAAGTGGTACAAAGCAATTAATTGTTCACACTGTCAACTTGTTAGTTCATACTCAAGTGAGTCAGGTAGCTATTTTGACATGGAGAGATAATCAGGGAGAAGAGAATAGTCTTCATCAGAGTTTAGATCTCACGTACATATTGTGTGTGACAGCCACTTGTACCACAAAGCACTGGAGGATCACTAGTTTGTTAATAAAAGCTGTGTGGGTGTAAGTGGTGGTTTGAACTGTGATATGAAGAGTAATTATGTGAAATTCCTAACCACCAGAATGACACTTCCAAGGACAGAAGATCCTTTTCACAAAAGGAAAAATTAGCATTTAGACAAAAAAATCTCAAAAATGGTCTCAAAAACATAGTTTTTGATTCTCCAAAAATAATTTTTGTCACTCTTAGACATTAGGTCAGATCTTTGGTCTGTTTATTCCTGAGTGAGGCACCCAAAATGGAGATATGAAAAATGGTTGGTCACTCCTGAAAATTTTGACTGGTTTATTTCCCACAGCTACCATCATCTAAACAATCTTGAGATTTTTGAATAGATTAGGTTGTGTTACAGTCAAAGGACATGTATGTTCTTATCTATTAAGATAGCAGTGAAAACATGCAAATCATACAAACCAAATTTTATGTAGAGCAGTATGTAAGTGGGAGATCTATCCATTCTTGAGCTGTTCATCAGTTCGTATATTACTCTAAATCACCATCTGTTTCATTTTGTGTTAGTATATTGGACAATGAAGTATGGCGTATCGGAGCTCTGATGCACAGTTCTTGTCAGAATTAACTTCTGTGGCTGAAGAGGTCACTGTTTGCCAGCTGGAAGTGGTAACCTGCTCTGACACCATGCTGAAAGCTGACAGAAATCATGCATCACAGTTCCCACATGCTGACCCTTTTTTGATTTTGTTCTGAAATGGCCTGGAGTCAGTCTCACAATGCAGCCTAGCAAAGACACCACCTCCTAGACAAAAACCAATAATTGATTCTGAGTCCAGTGAATCTGTTAAATCAAAGTCATGCTCCTAAGTTGTGTCACTGGTGAAGGTGATCTCAACTGAACAACTTTGTTTTCAAATGCTCTGGCAAGATTCGCTTACTTTCAGGTACAACAGGGTTACAACTTGACAGATTATCATATTGTTATGTGATGATGGTTACAGTTCTCAGCTAAGACTCAGTAGCTTTTCCTGTGCTTTGTTGAAGTATAGTGCAAAATAGAACAAAGCAGGAGCATGTTCTTCAACACTTGATAGTTAACAGTGATTCAGATGCAGCTGGAAAATCAGGAAGGTAGAATAACTGAATTCTTCAAAATACTGTTCTTAACCAACTCCACAAATAAAAGCAGATCCAAATTTTTATATTTGGTCCTACCAAGCTGTGCAATAATTTTGCGCCAACAAGATCTTCATGCCCTTCTTTATACAGTCAAAGCTCTCACTGGCTGAGAGAAATTGCATTTCAAAAATTAAGTTGACCAGAGTGCAATTCTTCATTCAGTATATTTCAGATTGATAAATCAATAGATGTGTTCCTATGGGTGTGAAGGCAATGATGCAATGTGTAAATATGGAAGAGAAAAATCCAAGGATTTTCCTTTTAACTATATAGTTTTCTCTTCCTCTTCCTCTTTCTCTCCCTGTCTATGAAGCAGGAAACAATTTATCTGTGCAACACAGTTACAAAAAAAAGAAGAAAAAAAAAGTCCTAAGAAAAACCAACAACAACCAAACAAGCAAGCAAGCAAGCAAACAAACAAACAAACAACAACAACAACAACAAAAACCAGCATTTTGGGTTTTGCACTTCTAGAAAGCTGGTCTTTGTCCTTTGATGATACAGCATATTGACTGATAACATGTAATTGTATCCCCTAGAATAAAAACTATGGAATTTATTTTTATAGTAGTATCTCAAACAGGGAACATGGAGGAAAAGAAGGAAATACATACCATCCAGGAATCGGGATATGATCACTGGGGCTTCATCTTGCAAGGTAATGAGAATTTTCTTTCCAAAAAAAACTTTCCAGTTCCATCTGGGAGGTAAGATCCTTCACAAGGCATCAAGGGCCTTAAGAACCAAATTGGATTAAGCTTCTGATGTTTTCCTTATAGCCTTGACAAGTTGTTAATATGCAGTCAAATTTTACAAAGGTAATTTCTGTGATTATAAGGTGTCACATAACACAGAATATTGAATGAAACAAGAGGGGTAGAGTGAATAGTAACTGGAAAGAACAAAATAATAAAAAAAATGTTTTATGTTCACATTAATAATGCTTGAATGAATAGAAGAACTACTTCAAAATTACCAAGGACAACTGAATCATGTCAAAGAGATATTAGTCAGGAATATGATCCATGGTGTTTACATGAAATCAGTATTTTCAAAGACAGAGAAAATAGAGTTGAACAGTACACTTATGTTTTACATGTTATATTTACTCTATGTTAAATGAAAGGCCTTAAACAAATTCTATGTTTTTGTTTGTTGTTTTTTTTTTTTTCTTGGAAAATTCTCCCAATTTATATTTTTGCCAGTTGTTTTAAGACAAGAAACAATGTCGTTTACACATGAGAAAGAAGAGAAAAAAAATACACTTGAAAGCCATTTATAAGTACTTTATTTTTTGTTAATATTGTACCCCCAAACATACAGGAATGTTTTAATGCTGGATGAAGAGTAGTCTGAGTGTCCAGAGGAGTTTTTTGGTAATCCTGTTTGAGATTTCTTGAATTGTGTTGGTAAAAAACTTAAGCTTCTGTTTTGTGAACCCTTATTTTTTTGTTGACCTAACCATAACACCTCACAGGTGAAGATTTACAATTTCTCTTACTTTAAGACCCTCAGCAGTCTTGAACCATAGAGTGCAATCAAACCCTTATTCCCACTAAAAAGTTATAGACATGTTGCACTGTATTCCCTTTGGGTGCCTCTGCATAGAGTAAGAGCAGCTACAGTCACCGGGCTTATGGTAGTAATATTTCCCCACACTTCACCCCTTGGTAGAAATACCTCTATTTATTTCCCTTGGAGCTTGGGAACTGTAAACAAGTCACTGCCTTTACTATGGCTCTTTCCTATATGTCACTAAAAATCCAACTTGTCTAGAAGGCTAATTTTCATGTCATGATTTCAGTCTGTCTTCTAACTCTTTCACAGGTCCAGCAATGTACATATTAGCTATTTCACAGGTGCTGCTTCTTAAGGCTTGTAGTCAAGACTGATGGTTTCAAGCATTGTCAACATATAGAATGAGAGGAGGAGATAGAGCTATAAATGTTGCACAAAATAGTTGTGGTAACGTTATATATTACCTTGTTTATTTGTTTCTATTACTTATAATAAGCAAAACCAGTCTCCGCATTTAGGCTGTACACTGAGGAAGCAGACATGCTGTGGCACAGAAATGAACAGGATGGTTAGGTCTCTCATTTCTCCTATTCTGTATGGAGCATTCAGTCATTATAAAGTGAAATTGCCTCAGCCCTGAGATTCCACCAGTATGATCCTATGCTGAAAAATTTTAGATTTGTGATGTATAATGGAAGCCAACAAACTATCTGAGAATAAAGGGAAAAGTGCATTTCTGAGTCCATATCTGTTATTGACAATGCCTTATTCATGGTTCTTATTTCATAAATTAAAAGGGGTTGAGATAAGGTACCTCTTATAACAAGGACTCAAGTAATTTAGCAATAGGATATAGAAAAGTTTCTGAAAAAAATGAGTTCCCAACAGGCTTCAACAACACTGTACATGAAATGACACACAAAGGCTAAATGATGATAAAGATCACAGTATTATAAACCAGCAGAATTCTGTATCACAGGTGAGATGTTTTACTTGATAAGGAAGCTGCTAAATGCATTATGAACTTGCTTCAGCTCCTAAAAGAGTAAAGTATTACCTTATCAGTAACTCAGTGTTGGAATAACAAATATTAATATCCTGAAAAGTGTTAATTCGTCTCTTGTCTCTTGCATAGCACTTTATCCTGCAGTTTCTGATATTTCTGTCTTTCTATCTCACTCTCTTTGTTTTATTTTTTATTTATTTTGCGAATATAAATACTGAAATGAAATTATTCACATAAATCTGTCAATATTCACCTAGTACTTCAAGCAGCACTATTTTTATGGCAGCACTGTTGCCATAACTTTCCTCTTAGAGTCTTTTTCCATGTAATATTTCGCTAATAACAAATGGATGAATAAGTAAATTTATCTATCAAAAAAACACCTTCAGAATCTGTTGAAAGTATTTTTTGGATAATCATCTTTCCATGTACTATTTCCTTTATTTCTTTCCTCTGTATTATCAGACTCCTGCATCATAAGAATCTACCACATGGTCTGCCACTTGGCCATTTTGGCACATATCTTGACAATTTGGACTTGACCTGGCTTTATTTTTTGAATAATTTCTTACTTTCCCATAACTTTCGTTCATTGTTCTATAGAACTTTTGCTATTAATATATCATTCCACTAATTTTGACACTGTACAGTCTCCAATACCTTATTTTTATACTGTTTGTACATCTCTGTTGAAATCGAATAGAAGTCCTTCTTTCTTCCTTTTACATGATGTAATATGGTTTATTCATATTACTCTTTCTACGCCTAATATAGACTTTTCTAAACAAGGTGGATATGTTTTGAGTCACCAGTATATTCCAGAACATGTATCAATCTGTCATCTTGAATCTTATCAAGATCAACAAACACAGATAGATCTTTTTCTAAATTACTTAATCAGCAGAGATATTATCAGAGGAATTTTATATACAGTTGGGAGGGCATATGAGGCTCAGGCACTTACAGACTACTTTCCTTGTAAATTATACTTTAGATCACCAGTGTGGAAAATATCATTTCACACTTGATTAGCTACTTTGGGGAAAAGAACATTAAGATTCACATTTCCTTCCCAACCTTCATCTTCTTGGTTTCATCCTACATGTTATCATAAGTGTAGTATGTACTACTGCAATATTGCTTCACAGGTATGTTAAAAGACCCCATTTCCTTATTAATCTATCTGTCTATCTGGCCTGTCACTTTTTTTTTTTTTTTTTTTCCTTTGAGAGCTAGATTGTCAACACTATTTCTTTACTCCTTTAATGCTTCAATATATCTTCATCTCTTTTTGAACATTGGTTATAAAATCAGCTTTGCATGAAGCAGAAATGTAGGTGGCAGGCAGAGTTAGGGTAAGTTTTACTTTGATGTGATGAACTTCTTGTGGGGAAGGTTTCAGAAAGGGATACCCATAAATAAATCATTAGATGAAATCTTTTAAGGAAGACAAGTCATTTGTGGGAGAAAATCTAATGAGAATTATTCCTTTCCCTGAGGTGTGGAATTGCCACTCCCTTGTGTAAAACGAATTAATCTGACAAGACTTCACTGTAGACTACAATGTTATACAGATGCAGAACTGCATACAACAGATGTGAAGCACTTCTATGTCTACTGAAGAAATTTTGACAGCTGTCACCAACTCATTATCAGATGATACTGTCAATACCACTACTTCCTTACACGCCAAGGAAATGTTACAAGCTTTAAGAAAAATAAAAGTTAAGATTTGAAGATCTATCAATGAATCTTAGGAATATTGGCTTTATAGAGTTCATATTCAAAACATATTTGTAGAAGTAAATTCAATCCATACAAATCCAGCACATTCATCAAAACAGTCAAGAATCATGTAGGTAAGTTGCAAATGATGCTGCACAATCCTGGTAACCAGTCTGTTTGTTGCTATTGTGGGTTAACCCCAGTTGGCAACTACGCCCCCAAAAGAGCCTCTCTCTCCCTCCCTCCCTTCCAGTGGGATGGCAGAGAGAATTGGAATGGTAAAAGTGAGAAAACTTGTGGGTTGAGATAAACAACAGTTTAATAGGTAAAGGGAAAGCTGTGTGTGCAAGCAAAGCAAAATATGGAACGTCTTCCCTTCAGCAGGCAGATGTTTAGACATTTCCAAGAAAGCAGGGCTTCATCACGCATAACTACTATTATGCCTATAGGAAACACTTGCTTTGAATTCTAAAATGTCACAGTGGACGTGAAATGGAAAACATCCTTATTTATTATTCAGTCTTCCATATCTTGATATTATAAACCATTCTCATGCTCCTTGCAAGCTGTGATCCACTTCCAAGCAGAAACATGCAAAATGATCATATAACCAAATATTGATCAAAAAATAGCATTTTGATGAGGTTTGAACATATATATATATATATATAACATCTATTAAAAAAGAAAGTAAAGGCTAATGAAACTATGTGAACAATGCAGAATGCTGAATTAATAAGGAGGTCATATGACCTCCTTTCCTGAAAAGGAAAACCTTTTCTGCTTGAGGACAGAAGTAACATTTAGAAGTTCACAATACGTCCAAGCTTGATAAATGTTATATCATTAGCTTTTCTCTTAGAGAAGGAAGAACTGATAGTATTCAGGAGTGTATACAGAGATAATATATTAAATGATTCTTAATTTGAGAAGTGATTTTATATTCAGTTTTGAAATTATGTATTTTCTGATAAGTACACTATATTCAGTAGAAAAAAAAGGAAATGTGATTGTTATAGAAGACAGGAAATCAAGAGTTAATATTTTTATAATATTTTTACTAGATTTTTTATATTAGAATCTAGGAAGTGTTTACCACTACCAAAAAAACGTCTGGTATCCCTAATGAGAGTAAATAGAATCATCTGAAATTCTGTCTCATCACGTAATAAGTATTGTATCTAGAGGATGAAAAGGAATGTATAAGGTTAAATTAAAAAAATGGTTCATTCACTTTGCTGTCATGCAAGAGTCAATGTAGAGTGGATTGGTAAATGAGGTAAAATGCACCATTAAACCTGAAAGGCTAACAGAGGCTTGAGAATGTTAAAAGACACCATGCTTGCAAAAATGTCTTCAAAATATAGTTCATGATTTTCATTCAACTACTTACCAAGAATAAAATACTGTCCCTGCAGAAAAAAAATCAGTTAAAGGAAATAAAAAAACTATTTTGGAGGTTACTGTAGGAGAATATATACAAGTTAGTGCAATTCCATTTGTCCTCAGCCCTCAGTTTTTCCCTTAAAAGCTAAAATAAGATCATGTGGTAGATATACTGACCATTAATTTTATATTCCTTATAAAATTCCATATCTAAACTTCTTATTTAGAAGTAAGCATATGATCAAGTAATCACAGAATGGCAGAATAACAGAGTAGTAAAGGTTGGAAGGGATCTCTGAAAGTCATCTGGTTCAATCTCCTGCTTAAACAAGGATACCTACAGCCATTTGCTCAGGACTGTGTCCAGGCTTTTTGTCATGTTTTTGAATATCTCCAAGGAGGCAGACTCCATAACCTCTCTGGGCAACCTGTTCTAGTGCTGAGTCACCCACACAGTAAAGAAGTGCATCCTGATGTTCTGATGAAATCTCCTGAAGATCCTGGCTCCACCTTCTTTGTACCTTCCCTTCAGGTATTTATATACCCAGCTCTCTTAGCCTTTCCTCATAGGAGATATACTCCTGTCCCTTAACCTCCTTTGTGGTCCTTCATTGGACTCTCTCCAGTAACTTCATGTCAGTCTTTGTATTGAGGAGCCCAGAACTGGACCCAACAACACTCCAGGTGTGGCCTCACAGGGCTGAGTAGAGGGGAAGGATCACCTCTCCCTGACCTGTTGGCAGTACTGCCCATTGAAGCCCAGGATACTGTTAGCCTTCTTAGCAGCAATGGCACATTTCTTGTTGCTGTTCAGCTTGGAAGAGTTTCTAACATTTTATCCTAAGAATCAAATACATTGCATGAAAGTCATTGTCAGGATGAAATTTTAAATTCTCTCAAAGGATTTTTCAGTGTATAATTTATAAAGGGTTTCCTTCTTTCTTTATTTGCATACTTATTAATTTGTTTGGAAGTGAAAATTCAATTATTTTCTGACTCTTAGCAGGAACTTAATTATTTTTACTTGCTCTAAACACGTACAGGCCCATTGATAGCTTATTAAATCTTTAATAAATAACATTATATCTTATCTCTATAAGCTCAAATCAATACAGTGTTGCAAAGATAACATCATCCCTGACCTTTATGTTTCACATTTTTATTAAACTTAGATAACTCAGTTGCTCTTCATTCAGAATTTGAAAATCAGCCTACAAAACAAACAGTTGCAACTTTCTGCTGGAGTAAAAATGACAGTCAACACTGTCATAGAAAACAGCAGTGTCAGCCTGCCACCTCACCTCCTTAGAACATATCTAAATTGGGCACAGGGTGTCATTAATAAACAATATTATTAAAACTAGGGGACTGGAGCATCTCTTATATGAGGAGAGGCTGAGAGAGCTGGGCCTGTTTAGCATGGAGAAGGCTGAGAGCAGATCTTATCAATGTGTACAAATATCTGAAGGGAGGGGGTCAAGAGGATGGGGCCGGACTCTTTTCAGTGGTGCCCAGCGATAGGACAAGAGGCAACGGGCACAAGCTGAAACACAGGAAGTTCGGGCTGAATATGTGAGAACATTTCTTTACTGTGAGGGTGATAGAGCACTGGAACAGGCTGCCCAGAGAGGTTGTGGAGTGTGCTTCTCTGGAGATATTCAAAACCCGCCTTGATGCAATCCTGTGCAATGTGCTCTAGGTGACCCTGCTTGGCAGGGGCTTGGACTAGATGATCTCCAGAGGTTCCTTCCAACCTCAGCCATTCTGTGATTCTGTAATATGTTAAACCCTTGCCAGTGTTTGTCTAATAAGCATAACTCAACTCTTATGTTAAGATTTACACAATATAAGAATAGGCACCAAATATCCAAAGTCATTTTACCTATTTTTATTATTATTTTTAGAAATCTTTGTTACTGTATATGTTAAAATGAAATATAATTCTGAGCCTTCCACTAAAATAAGAACTTACTGTCACAGAAAGGTTAATAATAGTATCAAGTAAAGATTTTTTTTATTTTTTTTTAAGGAGATAAATATCATTAGCCACAGTCCCGCTTTCTTTGTTTAACATGAAATCAATTCCTCTTTTAGCTATTTTGGTACAGTCACAATGATTTTCAATAATCATTACTAATGATTAAGTTAGTGTATTTATTACAACATAATCATGAATGGAATTCATTGCAGCTTAGTATTGTATAGAACAAGATTCTATATAAATGATTTTAGAAAATCAGTGTCCATGTACATCAGGGAAGTGTCACTTCTAGAGAAGAAACAGCAGCCCCCCCCCCCCCCAAAAAAAAAAAAAAAAAACCAAAAAAACAAAAACAAAACAACAACAACAACAACAAAAAGTACACCTGTTGCTTCCAAAAGAGTTCAAATTTTCCCTTTCATATGGAAGGTAGCTTAGGGTGTTTAAATTCATACCATATTTTCCTGTCAATGGAAAGCTCTAGAAGACCAAAGGACAGATAACTGCAGGATTAATCATTTTAAATTTCAAAAAACTACCAGCTCTAGTTTATATTGAAATACTTGTATGCCAACACCTGATTGTGTGAAATTCAGGCAGAGGTCCCAGACTGGCTGTTGCTAAAAAGGAAATCTTTCTATGGCTCACTATGAGAAAATCTCATGAAAGTAGAGTTGTTAATGTGTATGATGATCTTCACAGGTTCTTTGCCTCAAAATATCATTATAAAAATTACACATAAATGTTTTCCTCTGTCTGTTAAATAAATGCTAAGAGAACGCTCTACAAACTATCTATCATAGGACTGTGTAAGTGTAAAAATGTGAGATAAAGGGACAGGTCACCTCCAGGAACACCTTGCAGATGGACCACAAAGAGTGCTAAATGTGTTTTGGTTTATTTTTTAAGAACTATTTTTTTGGTGTGGGCCATCTACCCCATTTCCACATAAAAGTTTATTAAGACTCTGAACTTGCTAAAATGAAGGAAGAAAATGGAGATTTTGCAGACATATAGGACTATAAAGAACAACCTTGTTTATAAAGCTCCTTTTAAGTCTTCAATGCGTGATTTATTATGTATGCAGCATTTAAACAATGTGATGCAGATATCACGTGATCCAAAAAAGGTTTGCCAATTCTATAAGCAGTCTGTGTTTTTCAAAATGTAATGAAAGGAGCTTTTCCCTTTCTGAAACCTCTTCTGATAGTGATTTCATAATTTGTGTCTGCTGGCATTAAGCTGCAGGTAGCAAGGAGAAGGAAGCTGGCCTGAGGGACCATTAGCTAGCTGGCTGTGCAGTGAGATAGTGGCCACTGAGAGAGGTAGACCTTTCAGCTATTTATCTAAAGATGTCAACTTGGACTGAATCTTTTTCTGTCTACCTGCAGATCCCATACAGATCAATGCTGAAACTCCTCTTGGATTTCAGGATCAGGTTCTGAATGATTTTCAGACATAATTTTATACAAAGGTTGCTAAGAATAAGAACAATAATTCTACAACTTCAACTCTGCAGGCCACATTTGAGATACATAAATACTATTTTTATTTTATTTTTCTTAGATAGAGGTATGAACAGTTACTACTGAGCATTTTTTAAGGCTGGTTAAATTTTAATATGCTCAACAGATGTATTTCTGCAGAGATTCAATGGCAGTTTCAGTCTTTATACCCTAAATCTTTATTTTACACATTTTTAGGGACTTTATAGGCTAGACTATTTCATTGTTCAGTAAGGGACCTGAAGGCAGTTGGCACCTGTGTAGTGATTTTAATGAGCTTTGGGTCAATATCACAATGTTCTGGGAAGCCAGAATATTCCTGGGTGACACAAAACAAAGATTCAGATTTTGAGTAAAACTAGGCATTCAAAGAAGTTAAGGCCAAAAAAGACTATCATCATAACATCCTGTATAACATAGGCTATACAATCATACACAAATGACATCATCAAGCCATATGGGAAATACTTAACCAAACTGGTAAAAAAGAAGATTATCAAAGGGATTGTGGAGCAAACAGTGTGGTGGTGTACTCCCCCTGACCTCCCTTAACCTGACCCTTCACCCATAACCTTGCTTGGGTGATAACCATCTGTGGTGACTGTGAAGAATGCATCTGGTTGTGACAGCTGAGCCAGGCTCAAGGTGGATCTGGGGGAGACAGATCCAAGGGCTAACAGAGCATGCATCAACCAAATATAGCTGGTGTGCAAATATGACTAGTAGTCAATCATCTTTCCCCATAAATAAGGGACAGCCCAGAGCCAATTGAGGTCTTCTGTACTGCAGTGCAATGCATGCCAGGATCTTCCCCTTGAGCAGGGCTGCCTGTCAAGGTTACTCCTTGAGGTCAAGAGATTCCTTACCTGCAACAGGTACTCAGGAAGTGACTAATAGTTAGCTTGTTGAAACTTTGAAAGTAATTTGCTAAGCATGCTGAAACTTTGTATTCTTAGCTAAGTGATATAAAGGATTGGTTGCGCATATAATCCTTTAGGCATAAACTGTTAAGTCTAGGATCTTGTTGTGTCTAGACTCCTTGGAGTTTGGACAGTGTAAGGGACTCCATTCTGAACCTCGTAACTCAATATGAGGGTCTCTCTGATGCTCTTAGTCTGACCCTATCTTCTGTGCAGTAAATAATCAAACGACCTTGCCATCACGAATCTTGTTAATGTTGCATTTACCATGTTTCATTTACAATTAAGCCCTGCTAAATCACTGTTTTCATCAAGAAATATGTTGCCACTTCTCTGTTATGAGTGAAGCACATAATTCCTTTTGTGACAAATGGACAGAGGGAGAGAGAAATGAAATTGTTATGAGGTGGTAGAAGTTGAACTCCTCAAGTGGTCTTCCCCAAAGATAGACCTTAGGATCCATTCCAGCCAATGCTTTTGTAAGCTGCTGTGACAGGATCTAGACAGTACAGACAGTACATATATACCTTCCAAGTTCTCCTCTCACCTCCCTCATCTCAGTATGGGACTAGAAATCGTCATGAACACCCCAGAAGGATTTGTGACAATAGTCCAGATTTGTCTGGATGGGAAAATTCAGGGGCTATTGCCTCTTACTGCATCTCATATGTTAACCTGTAAGGCAAAAGGGATAACCTGACACATTAGAACATCCCCCACTTGAATATTGGTCAGTTCCTTACTGGGTGAGATGTGTGTTGAGGATCCTGACAAAAGGATCAGCAGGATCACATACCTGAATTTCAGGAGAGTAGACTTTGGCCTATTCAGAGATCTGCTTGGAATAGTCCCATGCGATACAGTCTTGGAGACAAGTACAGGAGAGCTGGTTGATTTTCAAGGACCATCTCCTCCGAGCTCAAGAATGGACAATTCTGAAATGCAGAAAACAAAGACTACAGAGTCTTGCATGGATGAACAAGTTGTTTCTGACAGAACTCAAGCATAAAAAAGACTTATATAAGAAATGGAAGCAGGATCAGGTCACTGAGGAGCAGACAAGGACACTGTGTCTGGTCATGCAGGGATGAGATGAGGAAAGACAAAATCCACCAGAAGTTTGATCTCCTGAGGGATATAAAGGACAACAAAGGGGGCTTACACCGGTATAGCAGCAGCAAAAGGAAGAGTGGGGGAAATATCAAAAATGTTTACCGTGCTATGGTTTAATATCCTAACACCTCCAAAGTCCTTGCAAGGAGTAGTCACCACCAGAACCAGTGTCATTGCTATAACTGCAAGCAGAAAGTCACTTACACGGACCAATATCACTATAAACATTCCTTCCTTCTCTCCCTGACATTTCAACATTTTGCTGAATTTCTAGGTGTTCTGGTTTCAGCTGGGATAAAGTTAATTTTCTTCCCAGTAGCTGGTATGGTGCTGTGTTTTGGATTTAGGATGGGAATAATGCTGATAACACACTGACAGTTTAGTTGTTGCAGAGCAGTGCTTACAGTAAGTTGAGGCCTTTTCAGCTTCTCATGCTGCCCTGCCAGCGAGGAAGCTGGGGGTGCACAAGAAGCTGGGAGGGGACAGAACCAGGACAGCTGACCCAAGCTTAGTTTTTGCTTTAAAAGAGGACTTTAAAAGAGGAGGGATATTCAACGTGTTACAATACTGTTGAATATACTAACACAAATAAATTATACTGTTGTTTAACTCTGGATTTTTCAGATGTGGTTTGATATTACAGAATTAAATGAAAGTGCATCAAGTTTTTCAGAGAATTTAACTAAAAGGCAACTCCATGACAGATGGCCTGAAGATAGAATAGAAAATGGCAGGATGGTAAAATCTACCAAAAACTGTAATTAGCCTGGTCCAGTCCAGATTCCAAAAAGAGAGGTGAGAGAAGCTGAACACATGCATGAAAGAAGTTCACTTGCCATCAGTCCTCCTTACCTGTAGGTAAGGAAGCCTATAGGCTGCTCAGTCTGGTCTGAGTGTGTGTATCTGTTAGGGGTGCTGAATCCAGCAACCTGAGAGAGGTGAGGATGCTGCAGCTCTGTGCCACCATGTCCAACCTTTATTGAGGCTGAGCATGCATTACCAGTAGCCACACACACACAGAGCACACATATACACCCCAAATATACATATATACAAGTCCAGGCACACAGACAACACAGGCAGACATACAGAATATTCACACGATGCAGACATGGCCCCATCCTGCTCCTCTCTGGCTGGATATTAGTGAGGATACGTACATATATACATATGTACAATGTGGATCCCTCCGGCAGCTGGGCTCAGATGCTGTGCACAGTAGCTGTCCCTGGATCCAAATCTCCCCAGTTGCTGACACTTGAACATAGGATCTCTGAGGCTGCAGTCCTGCTGCAATTGCTGGTGCAGACTGCCTTGCTCGCAAATATACGTATACATGCACACACACACAGAGCTGGCTGGGAGCCCCCTGGTCCCTCTGATCTCTCCAGCTACACCCATGGTTTCACCCTAACAGAGCCACACAGGCCTGGCTCCAAGGCCACATCACATAATCACCAGCGAGTCTGGCTTGATTGTCACTAGCATTCGCACACTCTCTCACACACCTGCACTTGCTCCAGTTGCTGGTACCATGGACAAATGGGTCTGTATGACACGAGGTCCCCCTCCAGTTGCTGTCACTTAAGTCCATTTTTTCTGGCACCCAGGCACATGGACCCTCTTATCTGACTCCAGTGGTCTGACTCCAGTTGCTGCTCTCACACTTCCACACACACACACACACACACACACACACACACACACACACACACACACACACACACACACACACACACACAGATTCACGTACCCAGGAAAAAGAGTTAGAAAGGAATTTAATAAAACAAAACAAAATGAAAACAGATGGGCTTGTATTTTGCAAGTCCAGAAAACTACCTGCCTTCGTTTAACACAAGTAATCGTGATTTGCTTTTTTCCCAGAAAAATGTTGCTTTGCTTAATGAGTAGAAGAAAATAACATCCCATAGGTTATTTATTTATTTTTTTTCCTTGGAATCTGTTAGAGGACTTTTGATATTGGACAGTTAACAAGATTTATAAGACAAGAGTTTATAAAAGTTGTTTATAAAAATATTGCAACTTTAAATGATTTTAATAAAATATTTTTAAGATTGTTGTGCCTCTACCGATGTTTCAAATATAGAAATTATGTAAATATAACTTAAATACTTTTTAATTTGTTGTACTAGGTACACTCCATTGAGCATTATGAGTACATAAAACAGCTGAATTGATTTCAGAAATATATCTTTGAAATCTTATGTGGTTAGTTTTGTTGTTGTTTGTTTGTTTTGTTTTGTTTTTAAAGCAATAAAGAGTATCAATTCTATAACTAATTCTTATTTTCTGCTTAAGTCAGCCTGTGACTTCTTGTTATAATTTTCACATCACTGGTCAAAACTGAACCTAGTAAAATTAATAAGAAATTACATACTAAGCTCTTTATAAGCTTACTGTAATTTGATGGCCAGTGTTTTTAAGATGTGTGTGTGAGCTGAAAGTTAAAGACTGGTGAGAAGCAGAAAAAAGAAACTTCCTCTATCACTTAAAAATATACTGTCTACCAAAGCCTGTTGGCAATCCATTTTCTGATGTGTTAAAGCTTATGAAAGACCTGATCTTCTAAAATGGGTTGAAGTGACAATTTAGTTTGTACTAACTTACATTCTTCTAAAGCAGGAAGATGCATTTTACTCTTTTCTCCTCTTGTTTGCAACTGTCACATTAGTCACATTAGCAGAAAACTGTTTTCTGCTGCATTTAGAACAGATGTTAATGTTTTTTTAAAAATATTCATGAAATCAAAACTCAGCTATGATTGACTCTAAATATGGATTCAGGGTCAGAGAGCCTAAAGACGGGGTGGAGAGGAAGGAACACACAAGAGACAGTGCATCAGAAATGGTTACAGGCAAAACAGCATAGAAATTACTGTGGTGACGGGCAGGTGGGGAAGCAGGACACCACAGGTGAGTTTTGAATTATGAAGCGGGGAGCATATGACAAAACAGAAACAGAAGAGCATGAAAGGAGTTTTTGTTTGATAACATAAGAAGCTTTTAATGCTTAAAAAATTAAAACATTTTAAAGTGTAATAATTAAAGATAAAATGTTTTTTTGTTGTTGTTGTTTGTTTGTTTGTTTAATATGCTCTTTTAATTTTTAACTCTGTAACATCTAACTGCCTGAGAAGGGGGAAAAAAACATTCCTATAAACTCCAGACATTCTTATTTTAATTTTCCCTTTAGCAGCTTGAAACTTCCTTTGTACCTTTGTAAAAACCCATTGAGAGGTTAAATGTTAATCTTGTTCTCATGTCAACTAAATTAAACTAAACTAAACTAAAATAAAATAAAAGGAAAATATCAAGGCTGTTTTCATATAGATTCTTGTAATGCATTCATGATAGGATTAAAAAAAAAATCTAGAACTTAAACTACAAATTTGCTGAGCTTGTCTTTTGCTTAGTAAAATAATAATAATAAAGNATAATAATAAATTAAATTAAAAGGTATTAATTAAAAGTATTAATTAAATTAATTAAATAAATTATTAATTAAATTAAAAAGTAAAAAAAAAATAAATAATTGCTTCAACTACCTCTCTGTACTACATACATTTTGGTTTTACAAATCATTCCTGTAAATGATAAAATAGCAAGCTCTATAAAAAAAAAAAAAAAGCGTTTTTTGGTGGTTTTTACATGTATAGAAAGTTCTAAGGGTTTTCCAACTAAACTATATATATTTATTCTAGGTTATTTCTGGCTTATTTAAAGATGAATGCAAAACATTAGTTGGCCAAGATGAATAAAGGCAGCCTAGAAAAGCATAAGATTTTGTTTTCCTCAAGGCATCTTAAGTCTTCATTAAACATTGACTCCCTTCCTGCTGGTCTAATAGTCTTTTATCTTAAAATCTCTCTATGTTAGATCAGCTTAGACAACACATGGTAGAATTTCAGGTAGAAAATATAAGTGATTATAAGCTACTTTAGTTTGTACCACCTTATATCCAACAACATTTGTCCCTATCTTTTCTCTAAGAAGTAGTATTTTTAGAAACATAGTGGAGTCAATGTGTTCTAGATCAGTTTTATTACAGTCTGAAGCAGCAGATTGTCACCTGCTAAGTGAGTAACACAGCTTCCTGTACCATTTACATTTTTGCTCCCATCACAGCTCTGACCCACAGACCTTCTGCTGAATAGTCTCTTTAACAACTGCTTGCAAGAGTCAGTTGCATTCAGTTGGCACAGACTTACTACATAAATTGGTCAGATACAGTTCAAACACCTGGTTAATAGTTCTTGCTTTTGAACAACTGCTGGACAACATAGCCATTTATTTCACTTTTTTAAAAAATAGTGAATATGAGGGACAGAGCACTATGTTGAGTTGCTACAAAGCAAGAATGTTTTTTTTCTCAGTCCTTTTACAGAACAGAATCACCTTTCTGACGTTGCAAAGAAAAACAAAACATCCACAAACAGTCTTTATTTTTTTTTTATTTTATTTTATTTTATTTTATTTTATTTTATTTTATTTTATTTTATTTTATTTTATTTTATTATTTTACTATTTTTTAATTCCATTTGCTTTTTCTTATTAGCAATGCTAATTAGTCATTCATCTATAAAGGATAACAACATTCACGAAAGTTGATGTGGTGATCTTGGCTCTTGTTTTGATAACATGTCAGTGCACATCATGCAGGATGTGCAGGATGCTGAGGCAACTGATGTCCTAAGATCTTCTGGATATCCCCAGCTCCTTTCTTCCTTGTCTGACTCCTGTATGCATCCAGATTGGTCTTTTCTCTAACAACCTGCTTACCCAATCTTATAACTTGCTCTACAAGTAGGTTGGATTTGGAAAGTCTCAGCAGTTTAACCTTTCTCCTCCCACATTTGTTATACATACTTATTTGAAAATTTGTCTGAAAAGGGAGATTGTCACAGTTCTTCACAGTTAATCTTCACAGTTAAAATGAAGTTATTCAGAGATTCCAAACTGACACTTATGGAAATTAATGTCTTTAATTTCACTAAATAATAAGTAGAGGTAATAGTTTGTATTCACCCTGTCAGCACGAATCACCCACATCCAAATGAGAGTGCCTTTCTTGGAGATCTAAGTCAAAGAAATGTGAGTCAGAAGAGAGTCCTGGAGGTTTCTGTATCTGATCAAGCCTCTAACTTGAAACTCAAATATTACTAGTACTAAGTCAAGTCTGCATGTTCTCTAGCCAAGGTCTGAAACCTCCAAGGATGGAGATAACATGTTCCAGGAAGGCATTACCATAGTAATTTTTAATTAACCAAGTCCTTACAAAAATTGAAAAATTCATTATAGAAAAGATAGCAGGTCCAGAACTTCTCTGTGATAATGGTTTTGTAATATTTGTGCATGTTAACCTGTTTCATATAAACGATACAACTCCTACATTGCCAGTGTATTCTGCATTTAAAGCTAGTAACAGGGAAAGTGATATGTGTATATTGCTTTATCAAACTTCAGTGGCTAGATGGCACAATTCAATTTACCCCAATGGAAAAACATTTAATTTATGAATTTAGAAAGACATGATGTTTATACCTTGTTTATAATAATAATGGTTATTCAAGCATATTCAAGCATTCAATACATATGTCTCACTTTTCATACTGTGTAATTATTACCCAAGGGACTTGGCTGGTATCTATATCTTTCTATCTACCTGTCCTCTCTCTGTCTGCTGAATTCTATTTCTTTTTAAGAAAGAGATGGGGTCAAAATCCTAAACTTAACACTTTCTAAAATCTTCATTTAGATAAGGTACTGAACTCATGTCGTTTTAGGAGTACTGAATTATTAAGGCCCAGTATATGAAAAATAATAATCCCCTCTAATGCTGTTACACATGTCCAGATTATTTAACTTGCAAAATTTCAGAGGGAAAAAAATTACATAATGAAATAGTGGATGTAATCTCTTTATCTCTGAACTCTATTCATGCCATTAGGGTCTGTAGCAAACATAACATTTATTGTTTTCTGTGAAGCTCTAAAGACAATTTATATTCAATATCCCAAATATCCCATAAGAAAATACTTTTCATTTTTTTTTCTTTTTTTTCTTTTTTAATAAATTTAAAAACTTTCTTGACTTCTTTTGCTCTCATGTTAAGGAAAATCACAGACATAGGCAAAATAGCTTATCTGTTTTATTTATATAACCATTTTATCTGTTTTATGAAATGATATATAATAAATAGTGATGGATAAAATAGCTAACATGAGAAGAAGACACAGAAAAAAGGAACCCAAAGAATCTATAACACCAAATTTTAATAAGATTAAAGAAAGATAAACTATCCGAATAAGGAGCTTTGTTTTGTCATTTCCAGTAAGCAAACTGGTATCACCATAGACACAGAACACACAAGAAGTATCCTGATTAAAGATGGGGAGGGGTTACAACAGATTTACTAAAAGAGCATATATTCATGAAAAAGAGATTACTACTACAAAAAAAAAAAAAAGAAAAAAAAAGTGGTTTGACTAATATTCACTTGAATGTATCACTCCTAAAACAATTTTAAAAATTTATATTACTCTTGAGACACTTATGATCCACCTAATTGCATATAACGACTATATATTTTAACAATAAATTGGAAATTATTTTAAAAGAATTTCAGGTAAGAGCAACATCCAGAATAAAGCTGAGCACATGTACTCCTTACTTTAAAAGCAGAAAATGCCTGCCCTACATGTTATTTCGTTTGATCTGACAGCACTAATTTCTGATGGAATGACTGCACATGAAAATCATTGACAGGACGTGCAAATTGTACCTGATGGATTTGATCTGTGATTCACTAGCTTATCAGCATTGATTGGAAAGTATAACCTATACTACAAAAAATATGATATACTCGTATCGGTGACTGTCTTGTCAGAAAAGTGCATTGAAAAGAAATGGCTCATTTAATACAGTTAGTATTAAATGTGTTAGAGTGCAGTTTTCTTCCCACACAGTTCATGAAGTATATTCTTTGGCCCTTTTCAGCAAGGTGCATAAGATCACACTTGACTTAAGTAGTATTTTAAACGTACAAATGTACAAAAGTACAAAGAGAGCATTTCAGTAAAGCTGGTGTCTACTTCCAGAAGTCCCATCCAAAGACACCCAGCAGCATTGCTAATCTGCAAAAAAAAAATGTCTCTAGGCACCTGTCCTGCACTGCACCTAGGGTACTAACATTTATCTAAGGCTGTTTGCGTTTGTAACTACAATATGCTATATATGCCTCCCATTCAGAAGCCGACAATATGAAAGTGTCATACACAAAGGAGCAACACAGCTTCTGTCAGTCACAGAACTCCCCCTTTCCCCAGTTTGAACTGAAAAATAAAGACAGAACAATGTACAAAAGCATAAGGAATAGTTTGGGACAGTATCAGGGAAGAGCCAGACTGATGCTGGAGAGAATTGTGAGGAGGGAGTAGATGGAAAAGGAAAAAGGAAAGCAAAGGAAACAAGGAGGTGTTCTGGGGAAAACATTTTTCTTCCCTACAACACATTTATTTGTTTGTTTGTTTCACAAATCCTACATTCTTTTTAAAATAAATAAAGGAGCAACTTTGTGTCTTATTAATTGTCCTTTTTGATATATTACTTAAAAGGTAGTCAGTTCAGATATTTAACAAAGTGAGTAGACAAATTTCTAAATCAAAACCTCTTTATTTTCCAGGATTATATTGAATACAACCAGACCTAAAATAAAAATCTTCAAAAAAGCAAGTTTTTGTTTGATATAATTCTTTAGAATCATACATTTCAGATTACATGGGTGTATTTTTTTTACTATTCATTAATTACTTAGTATTGACATCATGACAGCCACACCTCAAGATGACAGTCTTGTCCCTTTGTTTTTAACATTATGCAAACATGCAGAATATGATATCAATATTAATGTGAATAATAATGAAAAGAATATCAATATAATATTACAATGCAATATTCCTAAGCCAAGCTTTATATCTACATAAGTCAAAGGCTGTATAATAAGCAGGATTTGAAGTTATTGTCTTCTAAAAACAGCTCAGAGGAAGAGCAGATGAATTAGAGACAGTGGACAGAAGGAAAAAAAAAAAAGAAAGAAAAAGAAGAATGTTTTGTTCTTTTTAACTTCTTTCTTCAGTGGGGAGAAAGTTAGGCTGGAAAAACAATTGGACTCCAGTGAAGAAAGGCAAGCTTCTCTATTTATTTCTGCAGGGATGAGTTCAGCTTATTTCAACTTCAACAAGCTCTCATAGTGAATGTTGTTCTCCAGGAATATATCTTTAAAAAATGTGGATGGTTCCATTCAATCTCTTCTAGAAAATCTTTACTTAATAGTAGATAAATATTCCCTAGACAACCTCTAGCTGCTCATAATTACTGTTGTTGCCAGAGAAGCTGGCTGAGAAAGAAAAAAAAAAATAGAAAAAAGACCAAAAAGACCTATCTTTAAAGTGTTTAAACTAAGTTAGTTTAATTTAAATAAGCAGTCTAGGAAGCCATTTCAGGAAGAGCTCATACAATTTTAGCTGTTTGGTGATCTTTGGTAAATGGAAACTTTTTTTCAACAATTTCTTTTGTAGTAAATTAGTAATGTAGTAATTTCTTTTACCGTCATATAACGGGTCCAGAAGAGGATCCCAGTCACTGTACAAAAGCAAATGGGGCAAGAAGGCTCTGGGGCTATTGTATCTTTCAGGTGGGTGTCTTCACACCCTGTCTTAGCCACTCTGGTAAGATCAGTTTTGGCAGTTTTCTTTACTACTGTATATGTTCTGCTTTATGGACAGTAGAATCATATAATCATAAAATCATTTAGGTTGGAAAAGGCCTCCAAGATCATCAAGTCCAACCGTTAACCTAGCACTGCCAAGTCTACCACTAAACCATGTCCCTAAGCACCACATCCACATGCCTTTTGAATACCTCCAGGCATGGTGACTCAACCACTTCCCTGGGCAGCCTGTTCCAATGCCTCATAACCCTTTCAGTGAAGAAGTTTTTCCTAATATCCAACCTAAACCTCCCCTTGCGCAACTCAAGCCCATTTCCTCTTGTCCTGTCGCTTGGTGCTTGGGAGAAGAGACCAACCCTCACCTTGCTGCAACTGCATTTGAGGTAGCTGTAGAGAGTGATAAGGTCTCACCTGAGCCTCCTTTTCTCTAGGCTAAACAACCCCAGCTCCCTCAGCTGCTCCTCATAAGATTTGTTCTCTAGTCAGTAACAAACAAGCAAAGAACAACAAAACAAAACAAACAGGTCTAATTCTTGAAGTATTTACTCTTATGATATTCAGAGACATACCAATACATTTGGAAAAAAAAAATGTTAGATTTTGTAAATATGAGTTCATACTCAAATAGGTGTTTTACACGGAGGAGAAAAAAAGGAATGAGAAACATTACTTTTTCATGACAATGTTAGTATCACCTTAGAAAAATAATAAAATATTTCTTTTCTTTTAGATTACCATGCTCCTATATTCAAATATTTTTCAATGAATCTGATCTAAACCAGAGGGAAAAAAGTAATGTTTTTCTTCAGAGTTCTATTTGATTTGGGAAAAGAAAGAAATTCTAATAATACATGCTTCACTCAGAGCAACTTGTCATTTTTAGTGACTATGTCTGAAAATTATTTTTTCTTTTCATGTTAAACTTATGAAGAGAAACTCTCCTCTCTAAATTGTAATGAAGATAAGAAAAAATGTAAAAAATAACAATTGGATTTAAGAGAGTCATGTATTCCCTCTGCTTTGTGAAATTTATAGGTTTTAATGGTATGTTAATGTGCAGTTAAATAATAGGATTTATAAAATGACATTAATAATACACTTATCAACATCTTTTCAAAATGGCCATTTTAAAAATGAGCAAAATCACTAAAAGTTTTTTTCTCTCTCTCTTTTTTTTTTTTCTTTTAAAAATGTTTTGTATTTGTTATTTGAATGATAATTTGTTACTTTAATAGTAATAATAACAATCGTGGGGCATATTTGCGATCTTAAGAGAGATTGAACACAATGAGAAAAATGAAAGTTTTCTTCCAGATATGAGTGATAATTGTTCATGTTATTACTTTAAAGAAGAAAAGGATGGAAATTAAGGCTGCTAGGTCTGATACTGAAGCAAGAATTAGATCCATTTGCCCCCAAAACTAGTGATAGGCGGACAGATAGATGCATAAACAAATAACATGAATTTTTACTGGTTTATTTCTAGTTCCATTATATTTTCCTATATACTTCTCATGTATTTTCTCTGTATGCATAGATATATTTCTCTTGATCTAATCACAGATACTAAATGTTCATTTATGAACCCTTGTGCTATAAATGACTGTATGTTTGCTCATTTGTTGAACAAAATATGGTCTCACTAAAGGTAGTCACAGTGAATAGAATTCAGAACAGACACTGAGTTAAAATTACCTTCACAAAAATGCAGACAATATTTCAAGATGTTTAGTTAATTATGGAAATTGCAGTAAGATCATAGACAGTTTTGGGAACACATATAATACTTTCCTTTGATAAATGTCTTTGAAAATTTCTCACTCACTTCTACATATAAGCATAACCTTTACTTGTCTTTAAATCTGCCAATGGTATTTTTCCTAATGATAGGAATTCTGTATTTAAATTACATATTGCAAAGTATTGAAAAGCAAATCAGTGACATATAACCATCAAATATATATAAGCTGAAGAATCATAAATCTTCAGTTATGAGAACATACTGACTACACAGAACACATTACAAAGGCTTTGCAGTAAAGGACCCAGGGGTCCTGGTACACAAGAGGTGACCATGAGCCAGCAGTATGTCCTCACAGCAAAGAAGGCCAAAAACGTCTCGGGCTTCATTAGCAGGAGTGTTGCCAGCAGGTGGATGGAGGTCATCCTTCCCCTCTACTCATCTCTAATGAGGCCACACCTGGAGTGCTGGGTCCACTTGTAGGTCTCCCCTTGTAGAGGAGAAACATGGACATACTGGAGAGAGTCCGGCAAAGGTCTGCAAAATCTGCAAAAGGCCTGGAGAATCTCTCCTATGAGGAGAGGCTGAGAAAGCTGGGGTGGTTCAGCCTGGAGAGGAAATGACTCAGGGGGATCTTAGCAAACTGTATAAAGACCTGATGGGAAAGAATAAAGGAGATGGAGCCATGCTGTCTTCCATGGTGTTCAGTGACAGGACAAGAGACAATGGAAAGAAATTGAAATAGAGGTAATTCCACTTAAACATTAAAATGAAATCCTTTTCCTGTGAGGGTGGTCAGCCACTGGAACAGGTTGCTCAGAGAGGCTGTGGAGTCACCATCCTGGGAAATATTCAAAACCTAACTGGACATGGTCCTAGACAACCTGCTGTAGTTGACTATACTTTAAGCAGCAGTGTTGGACTAGGTGAACCGCAGAGATATATTTTAACCTCATCTATTTTGCAATTCTGTGATGTATCTGAGTCATATTTGCCATTTCCACTAGGAAAACTTATTGTAATAAATGGTCATCAATGAGAACTGATAATGTGCATCTAATTAAAACAGGTTAAGAATAAAGTCTGCTGATCAACTTTTGATTCCCATTCCATAGTACAGCAAGATACAGTGTTAATAGCTCTAGTTAATAGGTTACACATTGCACACATTGATTCTAACAAAATACACCATTTGAAATATGAAGAAAGCATCATTACTGCTTACCCTGGGCTGAAACAAGGCTCAGATTTCAGTCTTTGGTCTACTCCAGTGCATGTTCAGTAATTGCTTATTGAAGGATGTTGATTAAATAATCGTGTTGATGTTGATTAAATAATCGTGTGATAGTTTCTGGAATATTTTTCCAGATTATATATATTGTTTTATGCAGGACCTAATTTTTTATGAGAAACTACATTGAGCTTTTAGCTTCCTTTTCAAAGATACAGAAGGATATGAGTTTCAATAGTTTTTCAATCATTTCAAGTAAATGTAATTCTAAATGGAGCAGAGCTGAAGTTCAGTGTTCAGCTGCAACAGCATATTTTAAAAAGCTATTTTAAGAAACAAGTGGAAACAAACTATAATAGTAGAGATTGTACTTTTTATTTTCTAATTTTAAATCTCTCATGTTTAGTTACTGTTCTTCTACACCTCAAGAAAACTGAAAGAATATTTTGATCTTTAAGACATCGTGTCAATGAAATGATATTCATATGTCTTTAATGGAATCAACAACTAAAAAATAAAGAAATAATGAAAAATACTTTTTGAATATTATGACATTTCTTTCACACTGTCAGCCTAATGTTTGTAGCAAGCAAATTTCATTAGAAAAAAAATAAATTAAATCTTTTTCTTTCTTTCTTTTTTTTTTTTTTTCTCCAGACATTTTAATGACAAAGGAGACTACAAAACATGCAAATATTTCATACAGGAAAAAATGCCCATAAGATTTCGGTTTACCCCTTTACAGTTGTCCTCTGACATAGTCTCCATCAAAACATCACCTGACCTGCTTTTGGGAGCTGCTGGCAGGCAATGCCTCTGAACTCAAAGCAACAGTCCTGGAGCTACTGGTCACGCACAATTTGGTATGAAAGATGCTAAGAAGAATATTGATGGGCAGAGTAACTCCTTTCAATTTTCTGGAGATGTGCTAGATTGACTAGACTGAGAACAAGAATAAGATATAGAATTTATTTATTTATTTTCATATCAAACTATTTTATCAGAACAGGCAAGCAAATCTATTGGCATTTTTGTTCATACCTTAAACTGCTGGGTTTACCATGGCTTCAAAGTGAACTCAAGGAAAAGTGAGCTGACCAGAAAGAAAGAAACTAGAAATAAAATTAAAAAAAAAAAAAGAATTAATTAAAGGATCATTTATGATTTATATGTTTCATTTTTTACCGATCAGCACACAATAGATCTTGTTCTGCTCCTGTTTCATCAAAGTCTCACTGGATTTAGTAAGCACAGAATTAACAGCTGCATTATTTATCAAATCAGGTAGCATTTGTGTTGCTTTTCCAATGAGCAAGCGCCTTGGTGTTATGACACAGAACACAGATATTATTCTTTATTATGTAAATATCACTGCCAACTCATTTTATATTAATTTCAGTTTTAAAATTCTAATATTTTAATATTTTATTACTTCTCATTTTTATAAATGTCGCATTTGCAGATTCTTTTTTTTTTGTTATAAAATTCAACTACTGAATCTTTATAAAACCCTTATGCAGTAACCTACTTGATTTACTTTTTAAATTAAAATAAAAACAACCTTCAAGATGAAAAAGAAATATTCTATATTTTTTTTTTAGAATTTATGAAATGTATTGGTTAGAATTACTATGCTTAAATGTTTATATCTTGCTGGACCAAATTACTAATAGTGCTTGTGTAACATTTTAAGGTTATACACATTACTACATAAATAACAATGTGTTTGCTTCATTATAAAATTATATACATATATATATGTGTAATCTTATATGCTATTAATTTACATTAACTTATTTACATGTTTTTTTCTTCTATTTATACAGTGGGAAAAATCATCTCATTCAGAATAAAAAATATTTTAATATAGAACATGACATGAGAACAGGAAATTCCATGAGTGATCATGTGGGAAGGAGAAAGTGTACTTGTGACAGTATAAAGTATCTTCACTGACATATAGAAGAAGAAATAGGTTAGAAAAATATGGTAATATCTGTATTGTACTGTGGTCTGTAAAGTAGGCAGAGGAAAGCTCGCCTGCCACATTTCTGCAGAGTTGTCCTGTCTCAGAAAAAAAAATCACTTCTCTCATTTTCATGCTGCTTCCAAATCTATGCCAAGAGCAAAGTGGCCTCAATGGACCAAGAAATCCTGGCCAATATTTGCTAAACTTTATAAGCAGCAAGCTATTTTGGCAATAAGAATCCAAAGACAAATAAAGATGCATAATAGTCATACCATCATGTTCGCAAAAGTCTTACTGAAAACTGAGAGTAGGATAATAAAGAGTTCATGCTTTCTGTCTCTTTGTTAACCTAGTTCTAAGGAGAAAAAATGGTTTGGGAAAAATGCCATTTAACTTCTAAGGAGAAAGTTTGAGTGCTTATGTTTTACTCAAAGAAACTAAATAGAATGGGAGGTAGAAAGCTCAGAAAGCAAATCAATGTTTCAGTCCTACCTCCGTGCTGATTTCAAAAGCAGTTTGCTTGATCAAGCAATACAACCACATGCATGAAATCTTCAGTTCACAGCCGTGTGTGCAGGTTTACAACTACAGGTTTCCATGTTTTGCCTTGCAATTAAGATTATTATGGAAATAAAAACTAGTCAAATGTTTTCTGCTGGGATTCAAACATAGGTCTGCTTCCTTTCCCTTACAGACACAGAGCCTATGCTCATCTTCTGGATAACAAATTATGCAACCTTGTTTGGAAACTTGCTTTGCAGATTGATTCATTGCCATGCCTTGAAGAAGCTGAATTGCTAGCAGCAAGAGGACTACCATAGCTTTTCATTATCTTCTAATTAGGAAATCTGAGGGCTAATAATTAAGTTCAAACATCATGGCAGTAGGCTTTTACAGGGCTTCCCATATTATACCTCACAAGTCCGTTAAAGTAAGATTTAGAAATAATATATCTTTGTGTTTAATATACAGCTGAGAGACAAAAAGTTCTGTATGAGTCTGTATTTTGCTTTTTTACGATACACCAGGAAAATTTTGAGCATAATTTGATGTTAAAATTCAGGTATGACAACATTCAAATGCATTGTTCACAACACAATCCCCCTGCAGAGTCTAAATTGTGCTTTTCCAAAACAAAAGGATACTCTTTCAAGAATCAAGTTATCTACTAACACAAAAAGATAGTAGGATACAGTTAGATGTATTTTGCTGCTATTACTGCAGTATTTATGTGAACAAAATCCATGGGATTTAAAGAAAATCCAATTTAAAATCCAACTGAGGAAAAAATTCAGCTCATATTTAGAAAAATGTCTTTTTTTTTTTTCACTTTAGAAAAAGCCAGATTTCATATTATTTCAACAGACTGAGAAGGTCTGTTCACTCTTGAACCAGTTTCTTGAATCTCCTTGCTTGACCCATGGGAAGTAAAACATTACAGTTCAAAGGAACATAATACTTCTACATCATTTTACTAGCCTCCAGCATGTCTCTGCTCCTTTCATGCTTGCATAACAGTGAGGTTATCCTGGGAATGAAGAATTTAGTCTCAAGATACTGATTTTACCTGTCTCTCTCTCTCTCTCCCCCCTTCCCCCCCTTTCCTCAGTCCAGAATATGGCTAACATTTTGGAGGATTCTGCTAATATTTTGAAGAAACACGGTTATTTCCACATTTATAAAATTGGATAAGGTAAACCTACAGAAAAATAAGGTGACGTTTATATCTGCAAAAACACCTCTTACTCTAGGGCTCTGAGACAAGTAGCTGATACTCCTTTGCCACTAGCTAAAATATCAAGCAGAACAGCTGCAATTCCATGCATTTATGTATCAGATATGAAGCAAGATAACCGTATAGTAACTTAGCCTTTTTGGCTAAGTAAAAAAATATAAAAAAATAATAAAAAAAAAAATAAGGGGACAGAGACAGTACAGTCTGACATAATAAAGAGCGGGATGTACTACAGGAAGCCTGTGTGGAGCAGCCTGGTGGTTTAAGAAGTTAGTGGCAGGGACTAGAAGAGAAGGGTCTTGGGTTTGATAGGACAAAGAGATAGCCCTTTAGGAGCCATGGGTCAGACACAGAGAGATGGAAACAAAATGAGAAAGCTCTAGCTAAGAATGGAGGATCAATGGAATGAGACAAATGAGGAGTGAGACGTCCACGCTAGAAGGGATATCAAGATAGACGAAGTCAACAGCAGGGAGACCACAGCTGTACATGTACTGGCAACTGCTTCTCCCAGGAACCAGTGCAAGGCCAACAAAATGCATGAAAAGATTCTCATTGACATTGGCACCGACTGGATAAAGTGAAGGTCTCTATAATAAATCATTGTAAATATGATTACTTTTAAATTCAGGGAATATAGCCAGGATTCAAATCCAGAATGCTAAAGACAAGCTTCATCTAGATTGGATTCCCCATGGTGGTACCAGAAGATGAAGCTGGCTTCCAAAACCAATCAAAGGACAGGCAAGGAATGGCTGCTTGACAAAGTGTCCTTCTAACAGCCATGAAGACCACTACAGACAAAAGCCTGTTTGGAAAACTAATTCAAGATAGAGATTACCTAACAAGGACATTACACACAAAAAGCTCTTCTTTGCCTCTTTCAAACTGTCTCAGCTACTGAAATTATCTCATTTTCTTGGCAGATGAAATTTTCCACTGTACTGTTTCATGGCCTTGCTAGGTTTTCCATAGTTCTGTAAGGATAAGGAAATCCTTCCAGTATACTGTGGCTGCAGAGAGCTCTTTGATACAGAACTAGTTTAGCTCTAGTTAGAAAAAGAGACGGTGTGCAGATGGTGGCTCAGTAGGCGTGCTGATGTTGCACAACACAGAAATCCACTTTGTTCCCACCTAACCAAATATAATTATGAGGTGTTTTTGTGGTCCCCCCACACCCCACACTAGGTATGACTTACAGGAGGTGGACTCATAGGAAAAAGCACCAACTTCTGGGAAGCCAGTAAAATTCTTTACTGTTAATAAGATTTTGCATGTACTCCTTGCCGTGATTTTTCATGATTCTTTTTTTTTTTGAGCCTGAGTACATTCTTAAAGTCATAATACTCAGAATGAAGACATAGAATGAGTTGTTTTGACTTTCACACTAAATATAATTACACAAATTTCTGAGGAAAATTTTCCAGAGGAAAGATAAAGAAAAAAAAAATTGTAAAATATGTTTTTACATATATAACAGTCTCCTGTTCTGAGCTCTGAGGATGGTAGTGCAGATTGAAACCTGAATCTTGTCAGTTTAAGCTACAGTTTTACATAATTAAGTGATGCCAAATTTTTAAAAATATCACTGAGTTAATTTTCTCAATTTATTTATCTGCTGGTTCCTGAAATTGAACAAGGTACTTTTAGAACATGCAAAGAAAGATTTCTTTAGGAGTCTGCAAGAATTCTGTCCTCTACGTTGCTTTTTCAGAATCAAAGCATAACTCTAATAAATAATGGGCAAATGATATCTTAGAATAAAAAGCATAAATGTAATGAGGTCAGCGTATATTGTCAGAAAAGTTATTAATAGTTTTCTCTATGCAAAAATTGACTTTAGGACTTTAAAAATAAAAGTTTCTCTCAAAATTGTTAAAATGTGATTTTTTTCTCTTTTTAGATTAACTAGAAGTCGTTGCTTCTCTGGTTACTGCTCTTTTTTTTTTTTTTTT
>VXAA01006687.1:149524-159552 GCA_013399115.1 Anseranas semipalmata
TTCTCCTCACATACAACTAGCTATATAACTGATGAGAAGAAATATTCTAGGCAGGGCACTAATGGCTCATTCACAAGCAGTTGTATGAAGCTAGAGAATTTCTTCCAACATTTGAATTTAGGCAATATATACCAGCAGTGTACATCTGTCGAGTATTATTGAGTACTTGATATACTTAATACGCTATAGCTGTGCCTCCACTGCTGTCAGCTATAACCATATAACTCATTTACTAATATAGGTACTTTGGGCTTTATTCTTTTTTACTATGAAAAAAAAAATCAATGCAGTCATTATTTTCTGTTCTGTCTTGAATACAGAAAAAAAAAAAAGTTAGGAACAAAATATTAATCAGTATTCTTCAGTTTCTGTTCTCATGTTATTCCTCCTAAAAAAAAAGTAACTTGAAATGATGCTGTAAGGCCTCATTAACATATTTAAGAAGTCACCACTAGTTGTCTTTTGAATGTGAAATAGGTAATACTCTGGTATTTTCTTTACTTCAGATGATGTCACTTCCTGGCTAAAATAATTTTTCTTCCTCAGTAGGTACCTCTCAAACATTTGGCCTAAGAATAAATGGAAAAGAAACAAATTGGGTACATAACTCCATGCTACCATGAGTGAAAATATGAAGTCCTAAAAAAAAGATTAAAATATAATATTTGCAAAAAGAAAGTTATGAAGAAGCTTGTTATTGTGTTTTTTTAAGGTGTTTGTTTGTTTTCTTCTCAGACCTAGCATAAGACAAAAAAACTAACTTGAACTTAAAAAAAAAAAAGAGAAAGAGAGATTTTTCATTTGTCAATGCCTTATTATTCAGGACCTGGTCTGTTGTATGTCTGAATAAATGAGACATTTTTCACTTTTCTCTGAATCCAAACAAATGTGAGCTGTACCTCTCTTTAGAACTATGGAAGATCAGTTTTTTAAGCGGAACTATTTGCTGAATATCTTGAAATTTATACTGTATCATCTTTAAATGCCACTTCCCTTATCATCCATCATTGTTATGATTATATGAGAGCTTCCACATACTTCTTTAGAGAAAGTTTCTTGTTGTTACGTGATCCCAAAGGGCTCATGCTCACAAAAGCAAACAGAAAGAAGCAAATGCATTATTATTATTTTAACATCAGCTACATATAAGATTGTCTCTTAGTCCTCCAACACGACTACATCACTTACTGATGAAGTGGATCAAGGTCCATTCAGGGAGAAAACACTATAAGAATGTGCTGGGGAAGTGATCTTTACACTCTTTAATGTGTAATCATATAATTCAGTAAATTCTCGTAGACTAAAAAAGCAGATGAAATTTACTTTTGTCTCTTGCCCATCTTTGTCCACCTGTTAACATCCATGGTTGAAGATTCTCCTTCTTACAAAGTAAGATACAGAAAGATGTCTAGATACAGATATATAAAGTCCAGAGGTCACATTAATTATAGATATTAAACTATGTTGTTGAATGCTTTTAGCTAAAAAATAACTAAGAAGAGGAAGAAATCAGAAAATTTGAAATTAAGCAGCTGAAAAGTAAACAGAAGTGCTACTACAACTCCCAGAAGCAGACACTGAACAAAGACATATTTATTTAAAACTGCATAATATACATCAGTGTAAAGTTATCAACCTACCATGACAGTCACAGATTCAGAGTTTAATTTGGATAAATAGATTGGAAAAGAAATGTTGTTTACAGCTGGAAGGTAAGTCTGTTCTCACTTGAGATAAATTGTTCCACCAAATAACTTATATTGACAGGCTTATGAGGAAAGAAAATATGTTTGTGAGCTGAGGGTACAATTGGGAATGGATTTTATTTATTTAGATATTTTCATATCAGGTGGCAAAGCCATAAGTTCTGAAGGTTCATTCTGCTGCTAGCAGCAACCTAGATTATAGGATGTCTGAGTTGCCTAGGTTGCAGTATATATTTTTTCAAAGGTATGAATAATAGAAAATATCTTGTTTCTTTTAAGCTACTGGAAAAGGTTATAAAAGACTGTGGTTCTGCTCACCCAATCATTTTCCAGCCAAACCAAAATAGTATCATTGCTGTCTACACATTTGCTTCTGCTCTCTTTCTCTCTCCATTTGTCTATAAAAGCCAAATTTATCTACCACACTTATCAATTAGAAAATTACAGTAAAAATGTAAAAGTTGATAAAATTTAGAGAAAAAAATACTAGAATTAATATTATAGAGTTGCTCTTAGTTCAATGTTATCATTTACACATGATACAGTCTGTACTTGTATATGTACACATATTTTTAGTGGGATTTTTCCTGACTTTGTGAAATAATTCTTTTTATATTTTTTATCACTATGTTAAAAAGTAAAAGTTGTGGATGCCCCATCCCTGGCAGTGTTTAAGGACAGGTTAGACGGGGCTTTGGGCAACCTGCCCTAGTGGAAGGTGTCCCTGCCCACGGCAGGGGGCTTGGAATTAGATAATCTTTAAGGTCCCTTCCAACCCAAACCATTCTATGACTCTATGACAAATGATCAGGATTCCCAGATCCTTTCCTGCAAAACAGCTTTCTCCTCCTTCACCCCCAGCCCTTTTGCATGGGGTTGTGCCACCCCAGGGGCTAGACTTTGCATATGCCTTTCTTGAATTCTATGATTGCTTCATCAATCCACTTCTCCAGCTTATCAGGGTCTCTGACAGCAGCCCTGTGCTCCAGCTCATCAAATGCTCCCCCAGTTTTGGAATTGTCTGAAAATTTCCAGATGAGAGTTTCCATCTTATCTTCCTGGCTGCTGATGGAGATGTTAAGCTTTGTCATCCCTTGTATTAACCCCTAAGGATTACCACAGGATACTGACCTTCAAACTTGCTTTGGAATAATTATGTTAACATTCGAAATCTGTGGAATAAGTTTCATTCCAGATACACCATCATAGAAACTGATGCTACTGTGTCATAATATAGTAATAGTCCTCAGAAAACAAAAAGTTTTTAACGCTTATTTTGAAAAGGTAAGTCTACCCAGCTGGTCTATGTAGAACAGTCTAGCATACATAACAGTGGTTATATACACATAATATATATATATACATATAAGCATATATATACTTATATGCTTAGAAAATTGTCCTGAAAGCCAGGAGAGTCAGACAGAGCTGACACAGAAAGTCTATCTAATAATTTAAGGTTACTGGAATATTCTAGACCTCAACAAAAGTACATTAAGATAAACACCTTAAAAACACAGTTAGTCAACATCTCAGTGAAAGACACAAGCATGCTGATTTCAACAATGTTTATAACAGTGAAGTGTCAAAACAAATCATTTAGAGATTTTACTTTGATAGCATAAAGTGCTTCAATTATATTTGAACATAAAGACTGATCTACGATTAGTATCACAACATACATTTAATAGAATATATAAATATAAATCCTTTAATGTACTTTTTCTCACTCTCTAAAGAAAATGCTTTTGTGTTTGCAACTGGAAATTTTTCAGAAATTTCAGACAAACATTTAAAAATTCTAATTCTCAATAAAAATAATATTTAGAATATCGTTTTCCTAGAAAATTAAATTTCAATCAATTTCCATGGCTGCAGGTTGCAATGACACTAATAAGACCATGTTAAAAAAATAGGTACTAGGAATGATTATTAATTATTTTCTGTCATATCTACATGCCAATGAATGGCTTTTCCTGCATGAAATCTTCACATGGAAACATTTTTAGATTTCATAAATCTGTTTTTGTTACCTAGCCAGTTTTTCACGTAACTTTATACTTCTCAAGAGCAAATTCAGTTTCCTAGGCAGATCTCTGTAGTTCTCTGGCAAGATAGTTAGTTCTTATATATAACCAGACCTCCAAGACACAAGTAGGCAGTGTTGGAAATGAAATCTTGACTGAGTTCTCATTTCCTTCATTGTGTAAAAAAAAGATGTTTAGTAATGAAATATGTGCAATGAGCTTTGTGCATTCTGGTTTGCCTATGTCCTTGTTTGTGAGGTGACCATCCCCATCAAGTAGTGGACCTATGTTTTCTCTGGTCCTCCTTTTTCTGTTCACATATTTAAAAAAGCCCTTTTTATTGTCTCCTACAGACCTAGCCAGCTTCAACTCTAATTGGGCTTTGGCTGCACGAATTTTCTCCCTACAAAGGCGAACAGTGTCCCTGTAGCCCCCCCATGTTGCCTGACCCTGCTTCCAGCAGCCATACACTTTCTTTTTGTGCCTAAGCTCCAGAAGAAGATCCCTGGTCAGCCAAGCAGACCTTCTACCCTGCCTGCTTGACTTCCGATATTTTGGAATTGCCTGATCCTGTGCTGAATGAATGATCTGTTTAATGATGGTGGAAATTCAGCATGGGTACTGCCTACATTTACAGCAGTTCTGATGCATCAGATACATCAGTTATTGGGATCATTATTCCCAGTATAGACACAGACCAGATCTGACATGTTCACCGTGATATTAAAAGTGCTGGTAGAATTGAAAGACTTAGTCTTGAGAAGCCAAAACAATAGACAAGTCAAAGTAAAAGCTTATGAAAGAGTATCATATGCCCAGGCTTCAGTACAATCTCTGAAATATTGATAGTTTTTAGTGAAGGTCTAAAAAAATCCTTCACATGTGGTATTCTTCTGTATGAGCACTCTTTGAGGAACTAAGAAATACCTCGAGATCAACTGCCCTTGTCCTTATGGGGCACTTCAACTTGTCAGACGTCAACTGGGATTACCACACTGCCTGGACACAAGCAGATCCAAGGAGGTTCCTAAAACACCTCGATGATAACTTCTTGGTGCCGGTGCTAAGGGAGCCAACTAGGAAAAGTGACCTCCTAGATCTGTTGCTGGAGAACAGAGAGGGTTTTGTGGGGGACATGGCAATTGGCAGCCATCTTGGTCATAGTGACCATGAAGTGGTTCAGTTTAAAATTTTTGGTGACAGGAGGAAAACTGCCACCAAAACTTCAGCCCTGGATATGGGGAGAGCAGACTTCAGGCTGCTCAGGGAACTAGTTCGTAAGGTCCCCTGGGAAACTGCTTTTGAAGGTGTCAGCGTCCATCAGTGCTGGTCAATCTTTAAGCACTGCCTCCTAAAAGCACAGGATCAGGCAATTCCAAAATTGTCCAAACCTGAGTCAGTGAGCACTGCTGGTTGTGTGTCTGTGATATATTTAGGAAAGCATAAAAACTGCTGTGCAACAGCAGCTGGGACAGAGAAGTGACAAAATGTGAGAGAAACAGCCCTGCAGACACCAAGGTTAGTGAAGGAGGTGGGGGAGGTGTTCAAGGCATTGCAGCAGAAGTACCCCCGCAGCCTGTGGGGTACCATAAATCTATGCGGCAGCTGGTGGAGGTGGATGTGCCCTGAAGGAAGCTGTAGCCTGTGGAGAGCCAACACAGGAGCAGGTTGGCTTGCAAGAGTTGTGGCCCATGAGTGGCCCACATTGTAGCGGTCTGTTTTGGAGGGACTGCATCCATCCCGTGGCACAGGTCCATGCTGGAGCAGTTCTTGAAGAACTGCAGCTAATGGGAAGACCACATTGGAACTGTTCCTGAAGGACCGTGTGAGGGACCCCACACTGGAGCAGTGGAAGAGCATGAGGAGGAAGGAGTGGCAAAGATGAAGTGTTATGGACTGACCACAACCCGCAATCTCCATCCCCCTACATTGCTCAGGGAGAGGAAGTAGAATTTAGATCGAAGTTGAGTCTTGGAAGAAGGGGACTAGGGGGAAGGTGTTTTTAGTTGTTTATAGTTCTCACTGCTCTACACTGTTATTAATTGGCAATAATTTAAATTAATCTTCCCCAAGTCAAGTTTCGCCCATGATGGCAATAGAAGAGTAATCTCCCTGTCCTTGTCTTGACCCACAAGCTTTTTCATTGTATTTTCTTCCCCCATCTTGATGAGGAGGGGGAGTGAGAGAACGGCTTGGTGGGCACCTAGTGGCAGGTAATGGAATGTTCTGTAATGGCAGAAGGCAAAATTTTATCTTTTGTCTAATATCTCTTTCATGAAACCTTACACTTGTAATCTGTTGAAATAGGTAATGACATCAAAATACTGAATCTTCTATATTAAACTGTTTTGCAGTATACTCAGCCAACTCTCATCCTTATGTTAATACTGCTTAGAGATGGAAGTCAGTCCTTTCACTAAGATGTTTAAGAATAATTCAAACAAATGGGGGTTGCAGAGCATGAGTGAGGCTGTTTCAGAGCAAACAGCTTTCAGAAATAAAGAGAAGTAGAGTAAAGAAGAGGTAATAGCTGTTAAAAAAAAGTTTTGAATTGTCTGTGCTTGCATTTCCAAATAACATATAGAAGATGTACTTTATATCCTTACTTTTTGTAAAACATTTGTATTCTGATGACCCATTCAGCTTGCATCTCTCTGTGACCCTATCATTTGGCATCCAGAACAGACAGCACGACAAACATTAACAGTAAAACACAGCAGTGCTAATATTCTCTGGACAATATTATTTCATTTCATTATTGTGATACACTGGAGAAACTTAAAAGGCTCCATTAATCCAAATACATCTACAGACTTCACAGTTATTACCTTACTTTAAAACTGGAAATTTAACTAGAATTTATTCAGATATTGGAATAATTTAAAATTTGTCATCTGTTTATTAGTCATGTCATTATATTTCCAATAAAGATACACTGTTCTCCATGTCTGGCTTCCATCAAAGTTAATATTTTTTCTCAGCATCTTTCTGCCATTAACTTTCTTCTTCCTTTTTTTTTTTTTTTGGCCTGTGGAAGGCAATATATGGAGTAAGAGACACAGAACGGAAAGTAGCCACAGATCATTTTGATGAGGAAAAAAACAGAAAAAATGTTTAGATAATGGAAGTAGAATGCATGAGGAGAAAAAAAAAAATCAAGATATAGAAAAATTTATTTCTTCATCATAGAATCATAGAATGGTTTGGGTTGGAGGGGATGTTAAAGATCATCTAATTCCAACCCCCGGCCATGGGCAGGGACACCTTCCACTAGATCAGGTTGCACTAAGCCCCATCCAGCCTGGCCTTGAACACTTCCAGGGAGGGAGCATCCACAACTTCTCTGGGAAACCACTGTCTCACCACACTCAAAGTAAAGAATTTCTTCATAATATCTAATCTAAATCTACCCTCTTTTAGGTTAAAGCTACCCTTACCCCTTGTCCTATCACTGCACTCCTTAATAAAGGGGCCCTTCCTGTAGGCCCCCTTTAAGTACTAGAAGGCCACTACAAGGTCTTCCCAGAGCCTTCTCTTCTCTAGGCTAAATAACCCTAACTCCCTCAGCCTGTCTTCACAGAAAAGTTGCTCCAGCCCTTTGATCATCTTGATGGCCCTCCTCTGGACCTGCTTTAACTGGTCCTTGTCTTTCTCATGCGGGGGTCCCCAGAGCTGAACACAGTACTCCAGGTGAGGTCTCACAAGAGTGGAGTAGAGGGGAAGACTCAAGGAGTATCACCTCCCTTGACCTGCTAGCTACATTTTTTTTTTTTTTTGATGCAACTTGGGATATTTTTTTCTTACGTGAAAAAAACAACAACAACAACAACAACAACGCATACTTAAAAAAAAGCAAACAAACTAAAAACAAACCACCAAGCAGTAGTTTTTAAAAACATATCCCCACTGCCATTAAAAACAGTGTATCAGATTGATAGTCTACAAGGAACTGAGCATCCTCCATAGGTTGACTGAATCATTACATGAACAAAGATTCACCTGACTTATTGTAGATATTTATGATGGACTTCCACATGTGAGTTAGCCACTCTAGAGTCTCTATGTTAACAGAGAAGTTGCTTGTGACAGTAACTGGTCTTGTGTGATACTAATGTGACTCAGTATTATATATTTGCTCTGACAGTGAACATACTTTGTACCTGTCTTACAGTCAGAATCACTTGAAATTGGGAATTTTCTATGTTTCTTTCTTTTCATCCATTTTAAACCATCTTGAACTGCATAACCCCATAACATCTGCAAATGAAGTCATTAGCTATGAAAAGGAACAGTTTAATGGGACCTAATTATTTAGAGCACTCATTGAATTTCTGCCCCTTTTAGCCAGGAGAATGTTTCCTTTTTCTAAAAGTTAACCTTTTTATCGATGATATGTGCTGCAGTGACTGCATTATTATGGACCATAATCATGTAATTGCATTATGTCATTTTTAACTGGAACAATGAAACATTCTTTGGAGATGCTAGGCACAAAGAGCAGGTCTATAGGCATATGCTGACTCTCTTCTGCACTGGAGGAGACATAGGTTGTTTAGGGTTGTCCTTAGATTAAGACCTGAACTTTTTCCATTATATTGCTGTCCTCTCTTGTATTTTAGGCTATTAAAGTCTAATCTTGACTTTCTGATCTTTTAAAGTTTACCATAATGAGTCAGTTTTATTCAGTGGAAGAAATCCTCTGATGTAACAGAAATCTTTTAAACATAGGACAATCATTTTTCAACATGTTCAATTATGATAGTGGAAAGAGAAAGTCACAGCAATTTCTGAGTCTCCTAATTCCATGCACAGAACAAAGGTCAACACTTTCATATTCAAGTGTTTGTCATTAGAACTTTAGAGTGCAAACCGTTTGTTCCTGTTTTTGCCTCATAAGAAAAAAAGAGCTTGTTCAAATTAGACCGGAGAATCCAGCTGCAAACACTCCCAGCCAAATAAGTAATCATTTTGCTCTCATATCTCATTCTTCTGCAAATTTCATATTGTTTCCTGTCTGCAGCCCACACTTTTAATTAAAAAAAAAGAAAGAAAAAAAAGAAGAAAAAAAAAAGAAAAAAGCTTGAATAAAGTTCAATAATAACCTTAAAACTTTTCAGATAGAAACACCAATGTAATTGTTTATTTTTGAAAATATGTTAAAGTTCAGATAAGGAATGTAAAAGATCTGAATATTGTGCAATTTATTTGAGTTTAATTCCATTAATCATACCTGCATTTGCATTGGCTGAAATAGTGGTCTGATATGTAGATTTTTCATAATAATCAGCCAACTATTTAATATGACTGTTTTATATTAACATAACCAAAAAACTGTGAAATTGGCTCCAAATTGAGTAAGCATCTGTGTTTGATTGTGATTTGTCATAATAAGCTGTCAGGTGTTTCAGTAAGTGTTAAGTGTTTATATTTCTATCATGTTGCCAGTTTTCCTTAGTGAAACAGACAACCTAACACAGAGTCATGACACAGAGACTGTTCTCAGAATGAAACCAGAGAAAATAAAACAGTTTTGTAGAATCATTTCAATATTGATATTGTAACATCTAGAAGAGTCGTAGACAATGACCAGACTTACTATGTCCAGACATACACAAAAAAGCAAATGATGCACAGGCAATAATTATATAAAGTAAGAAAAAAGGCTGACACCAAATTCATACCTAATAAACTCACACAGCCTACTCATATTATTTTGATGTATTTTTTTTCCCTATTTTTGTTACTCTTCTTGCAAGATAATACCTTCTCAGCATATCAAGAAAGTTGGGCTGCTCCTTATACTGAATTTCTCAACCTCCTTTATAAAGAGGTAGCTTATCAGTCATACTCAAAGGTTATGTTTTCTCTCTTTTTCTGGTTTTCATTTGTACCAATGGTCAATCTAAGAAGTTGTTTTAAATTCAGAAGCCTTTAATGAAATGGTGACTTTGAGATCATTTTTCCCTCAAGCAGATTCCTGTTTCTTCTGGGACACTACTGCTGGCAATATCAGCCCTGTAGAAACTTCAGTCTTTTACACTAGAGATCATTTAGTGCATACTGGGATAGCTCAAGCTGGTCTCAGGCCTGCGTACTTTTTTGGAGGGGATTCATAAGATCAGGGAGGAAGGATCATCTTTATGTTTTTTACATTTTTGGCATTTAGATATTCTAATGCAAAGAAAACACAAAGCTCCACTAAATGAAAATGAGGGCATTTTTGCACCTATTTTGCAAAAGCAAAATTTGCTGTTGAGGAAAACAGTAAATGCTGCTTACTGACAAAAAAAAAAAA
>VXAA01006688.1:0-28583 GCA_013399115.1 Anseranas semipalmata
CGGGGCGGGCTTCGGCAGGCGCCTGGCCGGGGCCGGTGCGGGGCCGCTCATTGTATGCGCGCAGCCACGCTGCTCGCCATTTTTAATTAACCCTCCTCATCTGAGGGTTATTTACAGCAAGCGCTCGGGGCCGGGCCTAGCGCGGGGTCCGCGGGCTGAGCGCTGACCATGTGTAGCGCCTGCACGGCCCGCGGCCCGGATCCTGCACCGTCATGCAGTTGCGCTGCTCTCATAAAGGAGGCACTGCATTTTCAGGCTTCTTTCCTGCTCCGGTCCGGTGTGGTCTCGAGTGGTCCCTTCGGCGTTTCTTGCGTGGTGTCCTTAATTTTTTTTTTTTTTTTCTTCCCCTTACGAACTACGCCTTCCACGTGAACTCAACAACATGTAATTATTTCGGGGTTTTATTTCATCAGGAAGGGCAGGCACGCTGCTGTTTGTGCCAATGGTGTTTGGCTTGGAGGTCAAAAACACCAAACTACCTAAATATTGTTTAGAGTGTCTGGCGATGGCTACACAAATTTTGTTATAAATATTTTGATTGGCAGTAATGTAAATATTCACCAACACGGGATATTTCACTTGTGAAACATGGCAATTGACACGGCAGATGTACATTTCTGCTAAATAACAGGCATTGAAATGACGAGTAGCAAAGGTGTTTTAGTGGAAGTTTGTCACAGTAACTGTGTGATTACATTTCAAGATTAAAAGGTCATTACATAAAGCCTTGCTTTGTTGAATGTAAATCTATTTCATAAAATTATAGCTAAAACCTATTTGCTATTGGAGTGACTATTTTAGAAAAATCTCCACATTGGCATTTATATACTAAGTGACAAATATAAAAGGAGATGATTTAAAAGATACTTCATATTTGTTTGTGTGCATGCGTGCACACACATTAACATTTTGTGGGATGTATTTTCCAGCAAACTTTGATAGCCTTTACCAATCTGCTTTCTCAAAATCCTTTTTGAGTCCATTATAATAGTGACTATTTAATATTTTTATTTATTATTTTTTAATGGGCTTGGTACTCTACCATGCTGGGCACACTGTGAAATGCTGAACGCTTTTATTCAGTGTAAGGTGCCCTGCCCCTCTCTGGATCGCATCCCCTCTGTCAGTGGGGAAACAGAAGTCCAAAATACATGTGGCAGTCACTTTGCTGGTTGTGGAAATCTCATGCTGGTGGCCACCTCCTCTGGAGGGGTGAGGAAGGAGTCCTTGTGTATACCAGCATAGCAACGCTGGGAATACAGCATTATCTCGGAGATCTATTTGTGATCTATTAGGCCGCACACAGCTGACTCAAGACGATACTATGAACTCGCTAATTTGTGAGAGCTCACTGAACTATATGCAAAACAAAAAGAGTTCAGCCTTTGGAGGTTCTTCTTAAATACTTTTTTTTTTTTCCTTGAAATGTGAAGTTTACCAAATTGCTGAGATCAGATTATTGCTAACTTTTAATAAAAGTAGATGTCATGGGTATATATATTCATTTATTGTGTAAAACAGTGTTCGTCATCTTAATATATGGGTGTTCGTGCTTTCATGAGAGAGATGTTTTCAAGCAGTGAGGGAAATATTTAATAACATGTAGTTAGCTTAATTTTAACATGCATAAAACAGTGTCAGATGCCATTCTTCACTGAGTGATCACACTAGATTTAGGAGGTATGTGAAGAATGCACAGTGGAAAATTGCACATCTTGGTTTCGAATTATGTGAAGGCTTGCTTGTTCTCTATACAGTTATACTGGTTGAACAATTTTTAATGAGTAAAATAACTTTCGGAAGCAGTAATAAAAGCATGGAATTAAGCTGTTCAGGATTAAGTTGGATACGATATTCTGAGTGTCTGCTTCATGTCTGTTCATGGTTTTTCTCCCTTTCCTTTCCCTTGTGACTAATGTACTCTTCATTGATGATCTTATGGCCACTCTGTAAGTGAAAGTAGTACCGGACAGGGCTATCAGACTTCAGGAGGAGGAAGACATACCCTTCAGAAAGGGAAGCTACTTAATCTCTGCATCATGAACTAAAGAAGTGATGACAGCCGTGATAAGGGGCAGGTATCTACTCTACAGGACCACGTGTGATACAGGCTCACCTACTTGCTTCAGCTGCAATAATGTGATGTTATGAATCACCTCTTTGTATATTTAGTCTTCCTGTGGATGTTCTGTTTGAAATCAGCTTTAGCCTTACTGAAGTATGATGGTAGTGATACATGGACAGACAGACTCTGTCTATGAGAACTGTAAGAAAAGGTTGTGTCCCTTCAGTTGAAGACAATAACTTCTCTAGCTAAGAATGCAGCTAGAAAACACAGCATTTGCTGATGATGATTTTCTTCTCGTGTGACACCCCAACGTTTGGGCTAGTGCAACTCTTTGTCACTGTGAAGTGATCCAAATTAAAAACGATTTTGTTTTTAAATATAGTTTGGTTCTTTACTTTTTAACTGGGTTCCCCCTGCAGTCCCATTTAGTGTTGTATTAATATGGTGAAGGTCTGGCGTTGGGGCGGGAAGGAGCAAGAAAGGCTGCTTGAGGTGGCAGTTATCTTTACCAAATTATGTCAGCAGTAATGGATTTCGTTAGCACCCCTCAGCCATCGCTGCGTACAAGCACGTGATTCTAGCTGCGGTGGCTGCCTTTGCACTGAGACAGCCTGGGAAGTGTGCACATTAGCCACCGGTGCCCAAGTTTTAGATAAATTAACAGCTTGAGATGGTAATTAGTGAATTATTCCACGGAAATTTGGAAGAGTTCATTTGTTTATATCCTAAATAAGTTTAGTGGAACAAACAAGTAATAGTTTTTCTATACTGGAAGTAGGGTACGTAGGTTGCTTTATCATGCAAAGAATTACGGCTCTTTAGTTGCTAGCGAGTTGCTCTATAATGTGTAATTGAATCCAAATCCCCATACGTTCTGTATGCTTCCTCTGTAACTTCTTTGCACAAATGTGTCTAGTTGAGCTTCAAAGAACTTGGCTTAATACGAATCTACAGTTACGTATTTCATGAAGTTCTTTCATTGCCTCCATGGAAAGTCTCATTTGCAGCTTAATAACTGGAGGTTTCCCTTGTTTATAGCTTGAATTTGCCTCTTTGTAGTTTCAGCCTCTGCCTGTAGTTGTATACATATGTATGGTTCGCATTATGGAAGTTTCTTTTCAGATGTAGCAGGCAGAGGCTTATCGAGAGAGTAGCGCAGCCTGTGAGCGCTGGGTGTCGGGCAGTGCAGGTTGCACGCTTGTATTTTCCTTGTGCCAGCCCTGCATCCTCCCAGGCGCTGCTGCCATTTGAGCTTTTTCCTAGCTAGGCCAGTTTAAAGTTGAGGTTTGAATTCCAGGTGAAATGATGGCAAGCTATTTAGAAAGAGCCAGATGTATGTGTGTGGGGGAAAAGTTTAAAATCACGCTTTTTTGCAGTGTCCATGCAGTTGAAAGTTTGGGATGCTTGCTGCTCACTTTTTTGCTCATATTTTGTTCACTACTGACAGCATTTACTAGATTTCTGTCCCACTGTATGATATTGGTCTCAAATATATGACATATTTTGCTTGTCTTCTGAATGCTCATTTCCCTCTAATATTTTGTCCTCGTTAGCGTTCTCAGTTCCTGTCAATTTAATATCATTTCCTTACGCGATACAGTGTTTGTTCCTTTTCTTGCCCGCTTTTGTATGCCTTGCTCCTGAAGGCCTGTGTCCCTCTTCCCTGAGCTCCTTCACTGTCTTCTGAATTGCTTCTAGCCAAATGGTGAGGAAGGGGGGCTGTATGTTTGAAAGGAGAATACGCAGGCTAAATTCATCGTATGAACATGGGTATCTGCTCGTTTATTTCTTCTTCCTGCCCCTTCCCCTCTCCAGCCTTGACATTTTTCCGTGAAATGAATGATGCTCAAGTCAGGGGTGATAAAAATGCTGATGCAGCAGGCAACAAGCAAAATTAGGTTAATTCTGAGGTTATGGCTAGAGTGAAGAGCCAGGCCTGGTCTCTTATTCCCGGTAATGATGTTTAGTACCTCTGCAAACAGCGCGCTTGGCCTTGGGAAATGGTGTGCATTGCATCCTGCTTGGAGAGCCGCTTCATGCCAGCTGAGAAAACGGCACAGGTGGCTTTGGAAGAGTGCTAACTATATCTAGATTTTCTCCAGTGCGTTCTTCGTGAACTAAGTGCTTAATAAGTTGTCAGATTTAGTAAGTTTTCTGTGAAGGAGGAGTGAACTAAATGAAATGGTGGCAAATGTGTACGAAACTCGGAGGGAAATAGGTAGCGCAGTATTCAGGATGAAGCGCGTATCGGAACGTATCAGACTTGTTTGCTCCATTCCAGTTGTTCCGCGCTGTTGATTGAGTTCAGAACAGAAGTAAAATCCACTGCCTGTCTTACCAGGTCACTATACTAAGTAATGGAGCACGCGGTGTGGGGAAAGGTAGTGTAACTCCGAACTTTAAAAACACAGATGGAGATGGTTGGTTGAGACTAACTGAATCGGTTTCCTGGCTGCACAATAATTTATCACAAAAAATCTACATGGTGCATCCAGCCTGTGGCAGTTAAACCAGTTCAGCCAGTACATCTTGCATGACATCACTCGATATTTGGGGTAAGGGTGAAAATGAACTGGTTTAGAGCTTGTGAAGCACCCAGTTTTTCTTAAATGATTATAAATTTAAAATAGGGCATTGTTTGCTTTAGCCTGTGCTTTGGGTTGTCTTAGATGAATTGTTTTAGTTTAACTTTGTATCTTGTGGCTGTAAAATGCTGATTGTGAAGGAGAAAAGTATTGGGTAGCTTGCACTAGAAGGTATTAGTAAACTACAAGTGTTTTTTTCCCTTTCAAGTACATATGTATATTACTATGTATAGAAAATCTGTTATGTGCTAGTTTGATGAAACCAGCAGATTAACAGTTAATATAAAATGCCTCGGCAAGTAGATTGGGGGCTGGAGGCTGGTTATGTTATTAAGTTATTAAATATGCGGGGTAGTTTTTTAAAAACTTTTTATTGGTTACTTAAGCTATTTAATGCATTTTGCTCAGATGGTTCCAGTATTGTAATCTGATACACTAGCGAAAAGCTGTATATTCAGAGTAAAAGTGCACATAATCGGTGGCAACAGCTGTAGCATAATGTATCTGTGCATATTGTTGCAGGTTTCAACTTAACACTTGCATTTCGGTATTTCTGCTAAACCCCGTTTTCATCTATGCTTACTGATTGTAGTAAAACGAGCTCTGTGGGTTTAGAAACACCGGGAGAACAGAATGGATTTTGAATGACTTGCCAGCAGAATGAAGAATGGTCAGCTTGGAAATAATGTGTTTTTCTGATTTATGTTTATATACTTTCACTAGGAGGTTGAGATTTTGTCAACTAGAACAATGCAGCTGGAAAGAGGTGGATGGATTTTGAAAACAGTTAAACTGTGCTGAATATTTGCAGTTGGGGAAGGCTGTTTTACGTCTTTTACTGTAATGCCTAGGTGGTCTTTGGGGTACTTCTGAGAATACAAAACCACGCATTGCAGACTGCTTTGTATTTGACTTAATATTCATCTAGAAAAGCATGGCTTGATTGTTCAGCATAGCAGCATGTGTGTGTTTGTAAAGCAAAATCACTTAAAATTGCGTAGAATAAAAAATAGATGGTAAATTTGGGTAAAACTAAAATCCTGTGATGTAAGCAGTATAGCCTATCTCAGTTTGTTTTCAATTGATATTTGGCAGCTGGTTTAAACATTAGTGAAATAAGTCACTCCTGACCCCTTCAATTTTGAAGGTTTAAGCAAAACCATCACAGTTTGTCGCATCAAACCTCTTGGGAGGACAGGCTGCTCAGTGTCGGCAAGCTCCGGAGTGGTGCCCACGGAGGAGCTGTGCTGGCAGCATCCTGTTTGACCTGGGGAAGAGGGGGTGCTGGTGGCTCAGCTTTCTCCTGCGTAGGCACCGGTGTGCAGAGGTGGTCTTCCAGGGGTCCTGAGCACCTTGGGGTCTTCCACATTGAAACCAACACCTTGACTTGCGCTCCAGAGCATATTGCGAGCCACTGGAAGGCAATGTGAATCATGAGCTGAAGTGTCCTGTGAGAGGAAGGCTCCAAGTAGGTTTTTAGCAGTACCACGGCAGTTTGCAGCCCAGGAGACATGATGATCTGTCTTTTTTTTTTTTTTTTTTCAAACGCAGTCACAGTCCTTTTATATGAAACTTCATAACCATGGTGGAAACCAGACCTTGGTGCGTTATATTTTGTATGTTAGGGGATTGAATGCATTCCTATAGAATCTGATTTAAATGTAGAAGTCTGTGAAAATTCTTAAAGCCGTTTTTCCTAATTTCCCTTTTCCTTGTGTAAATCTGAAAGGATGTGTAGGAGTACCATTGATAATAGAGTTTGCCATAGCTCTAAGCTTGATCATCTAGTCATTTCACAAGCTGCAACTAAAAGAGTGTTCTTAAAAATACATCTCTAGCTGTGCATGTGCATTTTTATAAAGATCTAAGGAAAACTGTTGTTTAGGGCTCTACCTGCGATGTTATACTAATATAACAATTGGATGGATTTCTTTTGAGCTGTTTTTTTTTTTTTTCCTTTTAAAAAATGAAAAGGAATGGTTGTATGTTTTTCCCCAGTAGAGATTTTACTTCCTGTATTTTTCAGAGTTTTATTTTCTAGCATCAGTGATATTGTTCAGCAGAACTTTGGAGGTTTGGATAAAAGTAGGAGTGTGCAAAAGTCTGTTAAAACTTAGCGACAATTTTAAATTCCAAATCCATCTTAGTGAGTTAATATTCTTCCTGTTAAACGGATCAGGGATCAATTATGTAAATTTGTTTGTTACAATGGCTAATTCTTCAATTAAAAATGCACAGAATGTACATCTATAGTAAATGTATTAGTAAATCACTTAATACGTAGAAATGTTATTTAAGAGAAGGGAAATTATATTTTTAAGAAGAAAAACCAACTTCCCAGTATAAGGTCAACGCGTTTCTCTTTGACCTGATGGGAAGTTACTGGTGCTTCAGGGCTGCCCCGCTCCTGGGAAGATGTTTCCAACTGGGACACGCTCCGCGCTTGTCCCACCGCGCTGGCGTGGTGCTGGCAGCCGCTGGCTGCGGCTCGTGGCGGTCCCAGCGCTCTGCTCTGCAGGTCGTCGGCTCACAGGGGCTGGTCACCCTGCTCCTGCTGTCCGTCCTCTGCGTCGCTGTGTTTTATCCATCGGCTGTGATGCTGACCATTACTGATCTCTTCCCTGCTAGAGTGCCCCAGCCCCTGCAACTGGATGAGTACCTGGGTTCAAGTGTGCTTATTTAGAGCTCTACGGTATTTTGGTAGTAGCCTGTTGTATTTTTTATCTCGGTAGTCTCTGATTATTAGGAAAGAATGAAGAGCTTACTATTTGGGCAATGATCAGTTGCCTCTTTTGTAATTTCTTGCCTAAAAATACATTTTGTTTGGGGCAGTCAAGGCATGGCTGACAGTCCTGGCACTGAGGCAAGGCAGTTTTTGCATCATCTCATATGTGTTTGTTGTTTTTCTTCAAGAACAGAGTCCTTACATGTGGAGGTAGGGAAAAACTTGCATTCTTCCTTCCTGCCTGTAGACCTGGGCAGTTCTGATGCAGCCAGCTCCTCACTGTTGCTGTTTGATAGTCACGCAATCCATCTCGGTTACATACTACCAGGATATTTCAGGTAACTGTAATCAGCTAACAGTTTTTAGACACAAGTTTGCCTTCGCAGCATGTCTTAACTATTCTATTTAGATAAATGACTGGTTTGCTTCTGTTATAGATTTTAGAGATGTCTAGACATTCAGATGCTGTTATATAGGTTTACAGGCTTCCCATCGGAAGACAATGTGAGATGTACTTTTTCTTAAAGGAAATTTTTAATTCTTGATTTGCTTAAGCACAGGCTGTTTGAATGCTGTTTCATTGTTCATTACATCGAGCTATGGAAAGCTGGATTTCCTTCTTCATTGGGAGTTGCAAAGAGCTAACCTGTTCTGAAGAACTTTTCACCTGATTAAGTGTTACTTAATGATACTGAGGGTCGAACGTAATTTCTGGAGGAGAGTAGATGCTATTAACAGTTTGAACACAGAGGTAACTCAAACGCATCTGCAAATTTATGAATTCAACAGTGGGTCACAAACCACATGCAAAACCCTCCTTGCTAGCAGCAATTGCAGTAGTGGTGTTTCACAATTCTCTTCTGCTTTCCTTTCCCTCTGCTCATTCTTCCTGTGTGGTTTTCATCTCCTTTATTTCAGTGTGACTGTTTAAGATGCTACTTGGATTTCAACCCTGCGCCAATAAAGCGATCCCCTTAAAAACAAGTACAATGCTTTGCAGTATTTCCGTAATGCCACAAAAGTAGTAACCATAAGCATAAGTTCTTTGTTTCTTTTTTTTTTTTTCCTTAAGGTGTCCTTACAGCTGAGGAATTAAGAGGTAGTTAAATCAAACTGAAATCTGCCAGAAATAGAAACTTTCTGATTCTTTTTAAGCATTGTATTTTAAAGTCTTAACCACAGGATTTGATAACTGCTTGTTTCTTCAAATGTGTCACTTCAGTTTCCTACTGATTTTAAGATATTTTATTGTTCCCAGCAAATTCGTCTTGTTCTTCAACCTGTTTTGTTTATCAGGCTTATGCTTTGGCTTACACCCTATGCCCTGCAGTGTATCTTCCAGAGTAGGAAAGGGTTGGTGTGGCAGGGATAGGATCTGTTACTGGAAAGGATTATTGGGGTTTTGCTCTGGAGGAGAGAGTGCTATGCAGTTCCTCTGCTTGCCAATGGATCTCTGCTGGGGAAGCCACCTCTTGATCTTGATAATAGCACAGATTAAGGGGAAGAATATTTGGAAAGTTGTGCAAAAATGGATCTTGATTCACCTGTTGCTGTACATAAGCAGCCCCTGTTCATCCTCGTCTCTATTCTGCCTGCTCTCTTTTGCTGGAAAGCTTTTCCTGCAGCTCCGGAGTGAAGCTGGTGGGTTCCCTGCTCCGCGCAGCTCAACAATTAGCTGTGCTGCCTCGAGTCAAGAGGAGGGTGTGGAACCGCAAATGAGCGTGGGGACTGCAAATTGGCCTTGTCGCTGAAGATACGTGTGGAGCCACGGCATGTGGCTTCAGACTTCTAGACTCGGACGGAAAACGCTTCAGCTCTATTGGTCAGTGACCTCTCTTGTTGGATTAAGAAGACATTTCAACTAATTCTTTAAGACCTTTCATCAGCCTTCAGTATAATGAACTGAGAGGTGTTAACAGTAATGCAGTGAGAGACCAAGCCTCATGGTTCTATTCAGCAGGTTTATCTGCTGGTCATCTTACAAAATTATGCGCACACTGGAAGCGTTTGTATAAATCGACATTGCGATCTTGGATGCACATTGAATCAGCATTTAGATACTTTGTGGCACCTCTGAAGAACAAAACTGATGTCAAATCCCATTACTGGATTGCTTGAAATGCAGCATAGTCAGGGTCTGAGCGTGAGCCGCAGGAGCCTTCCTGAAGCCTTGTGTGTCCAAATGTGTAAGCACATCCCTCCGCTAGTCAGGTTACACTAGTGGCACCAAATTCAACACAGAGCACATCATCAAGGCCCAAGGCCCATTTTTTTTAAGAATATTATTATTTTTACCTCGCTTTTGCTTAAATGAGTATAGCAGAAGCCTGCTCACAGTTAGCGGATGTGCGTGCTAGGCCTGTCTGGAGTCAGAGACATCAAACATCTCCCACGTGCGAGGAGAACAGGGTCAGGTGCCTGTGCAGCTGTCCGGCTGAGAGCAGTGTTTGCTACTGGGAGCCGGGAGAAGAGTTCACTCTAACACCGCTAGAGAGAACAGGTATCTTCTAGAGCAGTTTTTGACCTCTGCCCCTCCCTTTTGCCTCCTCCCTTGCACTGTCATAACTGTTTGTGGGAGCACGTAGTAAATAAGATGAATGAAGAGACTGAAATTAAAGTAACTTCCGTATTTGGGGTTTATTTTTAACCCAGCTCAGTTCACTGATCTAGTTTATTGTTTGGCGTTGCAAATAAGTGGGCCAGCTTGACTGAGGAGGAGGCAGGAGAGAGGGAGAGAGAACTCTTAAGCTGTTAATAGCTTCCATAATTTTTTTTTTAACCTTTCCCAAGAACCTTTATTTGACACCGGGACCTTTCTCCCCCAGGAAATGTATTAGGAGACAGGGCTGCAGCAAGGTTACAAGGATAAGTATCAAATCAAAACCTAGAGCTCTTACTGCTGACACCTGGTTTTACCATTACAAAAATTGAATGTTCAGATGCAAACCACTTCTGGGAATGAAATTGTTCCCATTGCAGGTCTGCTTCTGAATGTCTTCACTTGTTATTTTTTTGCACAAGGGTATTCCTTGTAGCTAAAAATACTCCTGAGTTCTCCAACTTGAACGTACATCTGAAGGATCTTCAGCTTTCTCACCTATACTAAGTGGGGTACTATTTTTGGATTAAAGTACATATTAAAATCTCCAGCAGTCATAATGTAACTATTTGGGAGGGAGGGAAACCTTCTGCCCAAGCCAGCTTTTCTTTGATACAGTGATTAAAAAATTTCAAGGTCATCTTCAGACCTGGCGTTAGTGCTTACTGCAGCTTTTCTATCAGCCAAGCTCTCTGGCCAGCTTAATGGTCCTAATTTAAACAAGACCCACCGGTTTCTGGGATGTGGTTGGATCATACAAGTTTGTAGCAGGCCGGTTAGAAGATTTCAGAGTTAAGCGCTCCAGGTAAACAAATGGGTTATAGGAGAAGATGCATGTGATTTTGGTCATTTTAAATTTAACTGCAAGTATATCTTTGGCTGTTAGCACCTTGTTCACAGGTTAGACTTGAGAATACAAAACCGGCTGAATGCCAGGCAGGGTCTAGTTAGTGTAGCTTGAGCAAAATATTGGCAGAGGTTAACTAGGCTAACATTAATTTTTGATCTCTTGTTTTAACATACCTTGAAATGTACACTAACCACCTCAGATGCATGCTTTATTAAATCAAAGGATAGGCGTACAGTAAAAGTATTTGAAATTTTGGCAGGATACAGCTTCGTAAATAGAGAGATGTTTGTGTTTTCTGATGTAAGAATTTTTTTTGAAGTTATTGGAATTGTTGAGTAATTTATGGATCATTTTACCCTAAATATTGGACTGCTGTACACCATGAAAAGCTAGTTAACCTCTGAGTGTTATAAACCCGTTCTTGGTGGTAGTGTTGCACTTCTGATTTCTACATCATGCTCAGAAATTTGGTGGGGGGCTAATTTGGTGACTTGGTTCTCCAGCCGGGGCTGCATCGCTCGCCCATAGCTGCCTGGTGTGCAACACTGGTTAGCCTGGCCATCGCCCCGGTACTGGCAGCGCCCTTTCCTTGGGAGCAATCTCGTAGCTGGGCGACTTGTTCTGGGGATGGCAGAAGCCTACTTTATGCCGCTGTTTCCTAGGTGAGGGTGCCTTGGGAAAACAAGCTCTGAAAATAGGTCACTACTTCCAAAATAATAATTTTGGCCTACATCCTGGTTGAGTTCAGAAGAGCGCCTGGAGAAGTGGGCAGCCTAGAATCTCCTACTTTTATTCTACAAGCAGAGTGCCTTGGTTTTGGTTGCAGCCTTGTCTAGGTGCTCTTCAGACCTGAACAGAGAAGAGGCCGGAGGGGTTTCGGTTCCTTGTCCCCTGCTGCCACTGAGATAGCACGCTGACTGCCTGCCAGGCAAGGAGTGGCACCGGTGCTCGGACGGATAACGCAGAATTTCTAGCGCTATATGTTAACTCCGGAAGTTCAGTTTATATTCAGAAGGGGGCTGTACACTTCATTATATAGACTTGGGCATGAATTTTCTGCGAGCCAGAACACTTTCCTCACCCTACCACATTCTCTGCCTTTTATTGAGATCTGTAACCATAGGTCATGTGTTGGGGTGAGTGTATGCAGCCGCCTCCTGGGTCTGCGTGGAAGTTTGGGCTGTGTCTGTTCTGATCACCAGTAGCACAAGTGATTTTAAAATAATAGTTTAATAGTAGTTCAATACCTGGACATACCCGAATAATTTATTTTTTTGGCCTAGCCAGGTTGTTTAACTGTCTTGTGTGATTTAAGAGAAAGTAGAAAATTGCTATACATGTTCCAGTTGTTGTAGTGGGGAGAAATGTGTTCTCCTTTCTCCAGAGCCCTACCAGTTATCTTGGATGTGTTTTTTCATGCAATAATCAAATATGAGGATTGGAGTTAGGCTGCTAGAGCTGTATTGACATGTATATTACTATTGCAAAAGCTTAAAAAGTACTGGTGTAGCTAGCAGTACGTGCGGCTGCCAGCGACAGCTCTCCTGTCTACCTTGTGTACGTGCCGCGATTTCCACTGATCCTCTTTTTATTTCTAATCAAAGCTCAAAACCACAATCTGGTCTTGAAACTAGGACTACTGTGCTTCTTGTCTACCGATCTCCTCCCCCCCAGCCCCGTTTTCACCTTAAGATAAAGTATCCTGAGGATTATGACCCTGCAGCAGCAGGACGCCTGACTGCTGCGTGTTGGGAAGCTGCGTGGCTGGCACTGGACTGCTGCTGGGGGCCCCTGTCGGAGATCGTCCCACCCGAGTGCTCCAGTGTGTGAATGAACGTGTAGTGGTCGTTTCCTTCATCCTGGATAAAGCATTCGTGTAGGTGGCTATTACAATAATAATATTAGTAATAGTAGAATATATTAAAGAAAAAATCTTGTCTCTGGTTTTACTCCTCACTTGCAGAACAGACAGTGAGAAAGCTACATCTTGCCTGATCCAATCTTTTAGTTGTTTGCATCTTTGTTAAGATTGATAACATAAATCAAATGAAAACTTTGCATGCCCAGCAATCTTTTCATGCTCTAAATAGCATCCCTCTCAAAAAATACTTCATATTTGTACATTCAATAAATGAAATAGGAAAATAAAGTATAAAGCTATCCCTAGAGCAGTAGTTGTATCATGCAATTAATACAGCACATGCAATACTATCTTGTAACAGGAGTTTGTCACTTAATACAGGGTCTTAACTTCGAACGCAGAGAGATCCCATAATTTTGCCAGAGTGCTTTGGACACTGGTGTCATGAATTTTAGTTTGCATGTGTGCAAATGGATGGGGTGGGCTGGAAGGGGGGGAGTCGGGAGTTGCTGGGTCTGAGAAGGAAGGTTGTGGTGACTTGAGTAGTTAGACTTCAAGAATGTTGAATTCTGTTCAGTGCTAGGAAATGAGCGCTGTTGCATTTATAGTGTTTCTGTTTGCCTGTGAAATTCGCGAGGAGTTTGTTGCTAATAATATTTGCAGAAGAGGAAAGAATGAAAATACTTTAACAAAAAATTGGCTGTGAACATTGCATCTATTAGGTAGGGATGATGGTAGGAGCAATAATAACATCTAAAAACAAAGTGCTTATATTGAAAGGGTTCCCTTTGTGTTCTGGGGCCATGTATCCTGTGTCAATACTTAGAAACAAATATTTTAACAGGACAGAGGGTGGCATTTGCAGTGCTTTGTATGATGAAGGAGCACTCTTTTTGTCTTGGAATGTGCAACTCGGTTCTGGTGGGCATGATATTTCCGTGTGTGCAGTCTGGTCCTTGTGATGGACGACTTCTCTCCTGCCATGCAGCACCGTATGGGTTAAATCCCAGGGCCGTGCCTAGAGAGACAAGGTCCTACAGCAGGACAGCCAATCTCTAATAAAATCCAAGGGATCTCTGGCATCCCACAGATTATCATTTGGGTGTTTAGAGCAGTCTCTTGTTTACCGAGACCAACCAAGCTGAAGTGAGACAGACATCTGCTCATCCTGGGTGTCTCTCTTCTTGTTCTTGGGGGTTTCTTTGATCTTAGAGCGTGCTGAAAATGCATCAGGAGTAAAACATCCCCAGGAATATTAAAATACCCAACCGTAGCCATTTGGACTGGATCAAATCAAACCACATGTGCGTGTTTATTTCTTCATTTTAACATTTTTATGGTCAGAGGATGTAATAGGAAAAAAGCAAGTTATCTGCTGGGTAAAAATATAGACAATGTATTGTGTCTGATGGGGTTAGTGGACAAGCTGAAACAGGTAAAGAAAGACTCTCCTGTTACATGTGCACAGATAAATTTCCTTTTGTGTAGCTTAGCTGTTAAAAGTACGCCAGTGTTGTGTTACCACCCTGACAAACGCAACATATTGCTGCTCACAAAACCCAGGTGCCTCCACATAGGTGAAATAACTGCATTTTGTATCAAAGGGGCTGTTTAGTTTGGTTCTTTGGCAGATCTGAGTGCTCTGTCCCCAGCTGTAGCTTCTCCGCCTGATAACCTCCAGCAAAAAAAGCATTCTCTTTTCAGCCTCAAGTCTATCATGTCTTAGTTTTTGTTGTCTTTTATCTCTTCTTATTCTTCATTGCAAAAGCATGGCATGGCACGTCTTTTCCTTTCAGAAATGGAAGAGTATTCTGGTATGAATAAAAGTTGCAGCTAAACTATTGCTGTTTCTGCAAATTGACTGTCTGTAAGAATTCTTAAATCTGTATCTTATTCTGACTTTGACCAGTAACATCTGGAGCTCATTTCAAGTTTGGGTCAGACCTGAATGTGATGACACTTAAGTTGGAGCTTTCTGCTTCAATTCTGTCAGTTCAAGGTGTTAAAAAACAAACAAACGAAACTTTTAGATGAGAAACCTTCAAAGGATTCATACTAGTTGCAGAATTTTTTAATGTACTTTATTTCTTAAGAAAGATCTCTTAATTTGTGTCCTGTCTGCTTCTGAAAGGAGAAGTAAATAGATTCTTCATTGAATAGTACATTGCAAAAAAAAGGTCTGGAGCTTAGGAAGTGCCAGGAATTTCCTTCTAGGCAGTTTGTGGCATACCTCTCTCTTTGGATTTATTCCTCTGTTCTCCTTTCCGATCCGCTGCCTTGCACTGTCCTCTGCTCACTGCTCCTCCAAGGAGAACTGCTCCATTTTCAAGTCATGGAAAAGTAGTCCAGGAAAAAGAGAGGAAAGGAGCTGAGGATCCAGTAATGGGGAGGACTGGAAAAAAAAATCTGGTTTTGCATGCTCCAAGGGTATGCATAAAATACTGACAGCATTTGTGGGATAAAAGGTATAGCTAGAAGTGTAAGTGGCCTAGATAGATCAAAAGGAGAGTGTGACTAGTAAGGGTTTCTGTTCCAGCGGTGCATGAGTAGTCACCTGGTTTGTAATGTCTGATGATGGCACAAGCCACAAGTGATACATTATTTGAGAGGAAAATAAAGGGTGGGGAGAAGACTTTGGGGACTTAGGGGTTTCCTGAGACAAAGGAAGAATCATTCATAATCAATAGAATAAGGAATTGAGATACAGCTTAATTTGGTGGTGATGTTTGTACCAGCTTCTCGCCAGAGGCAAAGCAGGAAGGCAGTAATTAATTTTGGAAGTCCTCAAAATTTGCTTCAGATGAGTGGTGCAAGCAATGGAGCAAAAATAGCAGTAGTTGGGAAGATTTGCCAGAAAGAATGGAGTATTGAGATTGGGAGTGTATTTGTGGAATTAGGGTGTTTTGCAGAGCATAAGAAAGATTTAATTCAGTGGCTGACACGCAGTAGTCAGCTGTTCTAAAACACATTTTCAAGTCTGTTTTGTTGCCTTTGTGCTCTAAGAATAGTTGTCCAGAATGCTATTGAAATACAGTCTGAGGATTTGGCTCATGGCACAACAAATACAGTGAAATATGTAATAAGTAAGAAAGCAAATACACAACAAACGTGTAAGCAGTAAAGTATAACTTCCTCTTCGGAATGCATTTTTGGTCAAAAATGTGCTAGTTATAATCATTGCCACATGTGAGGTGACTGGCTTTTCAAGGAAAAAGGATAAAATCTTTGACCAACTTGGTTTTCTTTCTCCCTTTCCAGAGAAAACTAAACTAAAGCTTTATCATGAAAGCTCTGAAGTAAAGAGCTAACTGTTCCTCTGTGTATGGGATGAACATTTTGAAGTGCTGCATCCAGTCAAGTTGAGGTACGGTGAGAGCGTAGCAGGTGGAGTGGGGTGGCTCTCGAAAGAAACCGAGTGCCCTTCAGGGGAAGAAAAGGCTGTGGAGGACACCGAGTGCTCCTAGCCTCGGAATGGGTTGGGGAGAGGGTTGGGGAGAAGTAGTTATTTGGGATAGTGACACATCAGGGCATTAAGGAGAGAGCTGCAATATGCAGGAGCCCCATCATATAAAATAAAGTCCATCCGAAGCATCATCTCTCCACCTTTCATCCACTTGGCTGCACTGCAAGGTGAAATCTAAATTACACAGGTGGAAGGCCTCATTTCTTGAATGTCTCTCTCAAATTTCTGTTTCTAAAATAGTTTTTTTTTTTGCATGATTTGCATAAAACCATGTATTTTTTTTAGGCTTGCAGCTGCAAATGGTACTGTGTGATGGATATGGTTCAAGAAGTTGTGTCTGTGGTAAAGAATGGTTTTAAAAATGATTGCTGCTTTACAGGTCTTGCAGTGTTTATCAGTAGGTATATTTTTCATTCTTGTTTCTTTTACAAGTAGCTCGATTTTTGGAGCCCTGAATTTAGCCGATCTCTGCTAATGCAGATACGGAGGAATCTACAGGAGTTTTTCTGCCTCATTGATTTCGGTGCGTTTATATTAGGTTTTGAAAGAGAAAGCTGGCCTCAAAATGTGTGCACTGTCGTGCCTTTTTTTGTATGCGTATTGTTTTCTCTAAAATACAAAGTCTACTTCTTTTCTGATTGTGTTTGCTTAACTAATATGCGGACTTGGCTACGTGGTCCTATGGCAGCCTTGTTGGCACCAGAACAATGAGTTGGATGTTTAACGCTTTAGCAGTTAAACAGGAAAAACTTTTTGGTCACTTCTTAAAAGTTTTCTTATGTATTCATTCAAAAGAAAAAAAAAAAAAAGACTTCAAATTGCTGACCAAAAAAGCGATAAAATTGTCAGTGGAGTGTTTAACTGAGAATTATGAAATTCCTGTTCTGCATTCTTTTAAGAATTCCTTTGTAAATTATGCAAGCTAATGCCAGAGAGTCCTCATGTTTCTGTATAAAAGAGTTTTTCAGCTGCGGCTTTTATTTTCTTTGAAGAAAGGTGTTCTTCATGTAGACAATATTAAATAATTAACACAGCTTAGTACTAATTTTGGTGTCTGCTAACATTTGGGTGTTTTGGGTATAGTAACTTACATTTTCAAAGCAGTAAAGAGAAGCTGATCTTGAGAACACTCTACAGCAATAATCACCTCTTTCTCAGAGCCTAAGTAATTATTTGCCCGCATTAGCACTGCAGTGGAAAAAATAGGTTACTGTCAGAATGGAAAGGGAAAATCAAGTTTAAATCTTATGTAAAAGTGAACGCTGAGCAAAGCCTAAACTGCTTTGGGACCTAATAATTCTGTTGTGAAGACCGAGGAAGACTCTTGATTCAGTCCTGTGTTGAGGCTTTTTAAATGATTTCGGTGATTGCCGGTGTTTGTACTACAAGGAAAGAAAAGGCAGAGTAGCCACCTGGCAGATGATTCATTGAATTAATGCTCGCCAGGAGTTTAATGGCTGTGGTTTCTTGGGAGTGTCCAGACCCCAAAAATCTTTGTGGAAGCTGCTGTCCGAATGGGCACGCTTCTGACATACTGGACGGGCTTTCTGTGCCGAAGTGCCATCAAGTGGGGTGGGTGAACCGTCCCACAGGGACCCGGGCCCCAGCCCTTGTGCTTCTTCACATCCAGGGACACCACCAAGCCCACTCGTTCCAGCGGGGCATTCCCGGGTGAAATCATCCTGGTCGTCACGTTTGGCCTGCTGAAATTTTTGTGGAGTGTTGAACAGTGCTAACAAATGAGGTTGGAAAATTTCGCTTAGTAAATAACAACCTCAAAAACTCCCGGGAGCCAAGTCTTTCAGGAATTTGGGGAACTGGTGGAAAACAGAAATTCTGGAAGCTGTTAGAACAAAAAGGCAGTTTCTTGTCCAGCTCATTGTAAAACATCCCATTTGAAGAAGGAATGGTTCTTGTTTTGCTTGCTCTGTGGTTGTTAGTTTTAGATGAGAGCATAATTACTTTTTGTTAATTACAGTGAAAACGAATGGTGAAATTAACCCAAAGTAGATTTTGGTAGTAGGAATCTCTTAAAATCGTAGTTTACCGTTCTGTTTGCTTGCAACTTACGTTAATAAATTTAAGCATGCTGAAAGCTGAATTCCGCTAGAAAATGATGATTTTGCTGGCAGTGCTCCTCACATCTCTACGAGGAAACCTTAAAAGTTCCTCTGCTAGCTGGACGTGGATGTGTCCGTGTACATCAGATCCCACAGAGCACTGAAACCACTGAAGGTTTCTGTCGCTGTCGTTTCCCCCCGGTTGACCCACGCTTGTCAAAGCGACCCTGGCGCAGGGCACGTCGGTACCAGCCGCCCGCCCGCCGGTTCAGCCCGGTGCCCCGCGGCCGCTGCCCGGCGCTGCAGGTCGGGCGAGGAGGAAAGGGTCGGAACCGCCGCCGTGCTGGGAGGTGAGGCCTCCGCGTTGGAGTAGGGCTGCATGGGGAGCCCGGGGCTGATCCTGCGCCCTGCAGACCTCCGTGTTGTGCCAGCTGGGATTGTTTTTCTGGAAGTGGGAGAGAAACATGACCTGGGTGCGCTGTAGTTCTGAGCACAAGGTGAACACAAAATTTGTATTTGCAGTAAAGGTTATAGACAGCATGAAACTCACTTCTGAGTTAGGAATCTTGGATTTTTATTTATTTATTTTAATACCCTGTTCCACATGAGCTTGAGGCTGGTTACAGATTTTTGGGGGTCAAAAGCTTCTTATGGAAACCCCACATATCTACATAAGATTGGGCATCCTGTATTAAGCAAAAATTGTGTTTAACCTATGCCTTGTGTCTTGAGGGTTGTCAGTAGCAGATGCCTGTGGTAAATGTTAAGAGGGGAGGCATGGAGCGCTCGCTTCTCCACTGCATGCACCCTGGGGGTTTCCTGAGCCTCCCCAGGCTGCCTCCTCGTGTTTTAGCAGCCCTTGATGGAGTCATCTTCCATTCATTTCTTCGCTTTTGGAAGTGAATGGGATAATGTATGCTTTGTGTAAGTTCACTGTGGTTCTGCATCTTGAATACTGAGTGCAGCCTGGTTAACAGCCTTGCTTTTCTCCATTTTAAAAAGGTACAGAAGTTTAAAAAAAAAATGTAGCAAGGAAAATAAAAATCATCAAAGGTATTAAATGGCTGCTACAGCAGTAAGGACTAATAGACCAGGAAGGGTCTGGCCCTACCTTGGTGGGTAACTTGAGGAAAGATACAATAAAAGTCTGGAAAGCACAAGTGGCAGAAGGTGAAGCAGAAGCAGTTTAAGAAGTGGAGACTGTTGGATGCAACATCAGAGGGCAGGCTGAAAACAAAACGAAACAGTTGTTTTGTATAAGATAGCTAAACTGGGGCACTCCTTGCTGGGATGCTGTAAACACCAGTGATGTACAGTGGTTTGGGAAGTGGGGGACACACTCGCAGGGCATTTTGAAGTGCAGAGGCACCATCCACAGGTCAGGACATCGCCAAGCCGTAAATGTGGGGCCTGGGAGGATGCCCCCAGCAGCGTCCCTCCCGTGACTGCTCCTTGCCCTGCCAGGCCCCACGTGTCCTTGGGAAACGCGCGCTCGGCTCTGCAGGCCTCGTGTTTTGAACCAGTGCCGCTGCTTGAGAGCCAGAGCGGGCGGGTGAGGTGGCATCCTCCGATGAGATGTTTCGTAGCTTTCAGAAGTTTCATGCGATGCGTGAAAAATGCATGAAAAGGGATTTTAGTTGTTTGCTTTAAACTCCCATTCTGGTAATTTCGTGTGAAGCCCCCTACATTGTAAGAAGTAGCAAACAATTGTTCTTTTGTGTCTGCTCCCCCCCAGCACTACTCAGGTTCTGTCTGGCATGTTCCTTACCCTCATTTAGTCACCTTTTCTCTAAGGTGAATATATCTAGTATGTTTTCTCTGTCCTCATTCTTAACCTGTTTTAAGTACAACGTATACGTTATATGGACAAGTCAAACCAGCACACACAGCAGGCTTTACAGTTCTCCCTTATAAAATAAAGAGCATCTCTTTGCTTCCATATAATAATTCAGATTGTTGTAGCATTCATTGCACTTAATTAGAGCCGTATTAGTTGTTTTTTATAGAAGTACCACTTCAAGAACAATATAGTCAGACACTGTGGTTAGCAGGTCCCTAGATCTTCCAGCTGTGCATCCAAGCTGAGCAGTATATGCATAATGTGTAATGCCCTAAATGGCCGCTCTCTGGGTACCAGGGAATGTTTTCACATTGTTTGAGATTCACCATAGGACTGCCAGATCAAGTTTGTAGGTGACTTGGCTTGTGATTATAGCTGCTATGCTATAATAGTCACCTTTAAAACAGGTTTAGTAGTTGCATAATTAGGCTAAGAGGAGTCATTTCTTGTGAGCACATTTGATTTAGACTCCTTTACTGTTCGCCAGAAGAAGCCTGGATTTAGACTTGTATTTTTCTCATTTGACAACACAAACCATTAACTCCACTTTCTTTCGTTCTCACAATCACGTAACAGGATTTAAAGTTGTTTTCCTGAATCTGATTTGTTTGCCTTTCATTTTCACAAAAGTCTAGTCTCAGAACTACTGAGAGATTACCTGTAACAACCACATCAGATTTCTGTGGTCCTACAGTGTAAATCTATCCATTTTTCTGCACATCTCAATACACGAGGAAGAAGAGATGAAGCAGGATCAATGCTAGCAAATCTGTAATGATAAAAAAAGCACGACCAGAAGTCATGGGAAGAAATGCTGATGGTGTTAAATCTTAGACGTGAGGTCTCCAATGTGCATATACCACATTTTCTCTAGCTTGGAGTGATCTATTATTTATTTATTTACTTACTTACTTATTTATTTAACAAAGCCTTGGCAGGAAATTGCTGTTAGTTCTACGTAAAGATAAGGTATGAGGCTAAAAGCAATATTCCCCCCCGCCCGGTACGCCAGTGTCATTGCAGTGCAAAATCTATGTTATTATCCACTGATGTTCTCTGCTGGAAAATTGGTTTTGCATTTAAACTCTAACAAGGGCAGATGAACTGTGTTTTAAGTTTCAGAAAATCATGTCAATATTAGAACAAAAGAAGACTTCTTATGCCCGTGCTGTCTTTCCATGCTACCACTGGTGTCAGCAAAGCTCAGCCTCTGTCCAGCCCGAGTTTAGCAGTGAGCAGCACAGTTAGTGCTCGCTCGAAGTGTGAATGCATTCTCAAATAGAATTTCAGAATCTGAAGTAATGGCTAATAATGTTTTAACTATGTTACAAAAGTAACACAGAATCATCCTACTTCAGAGTTAGTTGGGCAAGTAGCCTGTATAATCATGTGAACCCTTCTAAAATGTTTCATTACCCTTTCTTAAAATATTACTGTTACAAGTGCAAAACTTTTTTGCTGCTCTAAGTATGTAGCAAGCATTCCTGGTACTTGCTTTAATAGATACACCCCAAAACTTTCTGAATCTGAGAAGTGTTCTCAGCCAAAATGATACAGAAATGAGTTCTGCAATTTTATGTAGCTGACTAACTAGTCAAAATTCGGCTGGCTCAGCTGGCGGAGCTGTATGCTTTTCTAGACTTGGAGAAAAAGGAAGAGAGGTGCATCAGGCTAATGGGAACGCGATCACCAGTCCCATAATGTGTTCATATTACTGTCCAAATAAGCTTATTTAAATATTAATTTAATTGTCTCTCTTTAAAGCACAAAGAATGTGATCACGGCATTGCAGCATGCTGAGTGTAGTGTTATGTGTAAACATAAATGCTCCTTGACGCTTGGGCTGCCCCAGCTCCAGTTGAGAATGTATCATTTTTTCCCCATGTCAGAAGTTCACTTTTCTTTGAGTAGTTTTTCAGCCTTTCTAGTGCTGATTGCCGAAGAGCTTAGCATTTGTTGTTGCAAGAGATAAGTCAATTACTCAGTAGAGCAGTAAAACATAAAGAGGGGTGTGATACTGGAAAAACACATTGTTTAGGGTGTGTTCAGTAGGTTGGGATCAAGTGCCTTGTCTTCAGCAAAAATGTAATCATACTATCATCTCTGGAATGTGCAGAGACAAGACTTAACGAGTTAGGATAGTTGCTTCTCTAGCCTTACTCCTCTAGATGCAGTGAAGAGAAGGTAGTGCCAGTCCAGTTGTTGCTATGATAGGTCAGGACACTTCTGATGTTTCAGCCTTTCCTTTATCATGGAAGAAAACTATTTGTCTTGTCAACTGTTCTATTTACTGTTTCGAGTATTACATGGGAGCCAGAAGCAGTCTTCTTTCCTTTTTCTTCTGGGTCTGATAGTTTTCTAGAAGTGTAACCTAAGCTAACAAAGCTCGTCAGACTAAGAAAACAAACTATGGAATGATCCTCAACAGACTTTCTCTTGCCCTGATGACTGCTGAGGAGCTTGTGGCACTGTGGGATGGGTATAAACAGGTTAGTGAGACAGGTGGGTTGGCATCTTTCAGAGAAATAACATCACTATATTGAAGAAAAAACACATGCTGGTACTGTTGCCTACCCCAAGTTATTAAACGGAGCTTAAAAAGTGTATGAAAAATTTCTTATAATACATTGAGAAAGCAGTCTATAGAAACAGCTTCAGCAAAAGTATAAAGCTGTAAATATGTTGGATAATTATAGGTGTGTTGTTAGTGTCCAAATTGAACTCTGGTTCATGCAGTCTTTCATTTAACACTGAATTATTCATAAAGCAATGAGTTAAACTGCTGAAAGCTGGCAGTAATTTAGTCACTGCTTGCTTTAGTAAATTTGGGGAGGTGGGGTGGCTTCTTAAATGGCAGCTTTTGGTCTATTGCATTGATAATACCTTAAATGATTTATACAAGTTTATAAGAAATTAGTCACATTTTTAAAACTTCACATTTTGTTTTTTAAAGTACTAATCGGAATGCTTCTCCCTAAAGATAGGCAGATAAATGAGTTGCTGCGGCGAATTGCTTAATTCAGACAATAGCTTCTGTGTAGGCTGTTTGTTCTCAGCTGTTTTTCTATTCATGAAGTGACATCGTACCTCCCTTTTATTTTCAAATACAGATAGCTTTCTTAGTTGGATGAAGTTTCAGATACTATTGGCCACGACATGTCTGTCTCATGCATGTTGTTTGGTGTTCAGGAGCTTCTTAGGGAGGTAACTTTGGTTTATCTGAGAATGTAGTAGTCCTGTAACTTACTAAGATGACCATACCTTTTTGGATTCATTAGGTACACTGACACAACATAAAAACACTCTTGCCATCCCGTATTTTGTCAAAATGTTCTTTGACAGGCAGGCGTAATGATAGGAATACAAGGCAACAGCAATATAATGATTGATCAGTGTAATACGTGGTGGCTGCAGCGTTACTGTCTGTCTAGTCATCGTTAAATGTTTTGTAGGCATGGCAGAGATGAGTCTGCTTCCAGGAAGTTTTCCCATCCCAGTAATGTTTTCTTCTTCGTTTACTGTCTTCTATAGCATCGTCTCCTACTGCAGAGGATTTGCAATTCAGTCAATAGTGCAATAATTGTTTCAGATGACAGCTAGAGGGCAAGAGACTTCTGTATAATTCTTTTTTTTTTTAAAGAACTAACATTGGCTACTTGCTCTCTTTCTTTAGTAAATAAATGTCTTTTCTATTTTCTTTCTTCTAAATTTACTAAGGCAGGTTTTGAAAGCACCAAGGACCCTTAAACCTTGTCTCCCTAGCTTCAAATCATCTCTCTTCCTACGACAACACCTCTCTCCCTTCATCTACAAGCTTGCCTCTTGCTTTCTGATACTTCTCCAGAAGCCTTTTCCCCTTAAGTCTTACTCATTGTCCTTTATAGCTTTCTAGTTTAGAGGCTTCCATCCAGTGCCACTCAACATGGGATCAACTAATGAAAAAGTAAGAAACAATGAAAGAAGAAAAATAAAAAAAAAAAAGACAAATCACCCACCATTTTGCTAATATGAGAATTAAATTTTTGCTGTAATTGCACGATTTTTACAAGTCATGGAAACATCTCTGGCAACAACAACCTGTACCTTTACATCAGTCTTCAGGATCTTACAGATTTAGCTAGTTCCCCTTCCCCTCTTCCCATTCTACCCGACCAGCTTGAGCTCCGTCTCTCTATTTCATCTTTTAAAAATGTTTGGGTGGGGGGGCGCTGCTTTATTTTTGGATGCCTTTTGAAAAGCAGTCATCAGAAAAATCTACAGAAATCGGTTGATGTATCTTCAGGGTTTCATTACAACAGCCTCGGAATGCTTAAAAAAACAAACTGTGGAGCACTTTTTGCTTAATTCCCTTTCTTCCGAGTCCCTTTGTGCAGGTGAGAAGTAGTGTTTGTGTTCAGGCAGGGGTTAGAGGCTGCATGGTTTCTCTTCCTTTTGAAAGGCCAAGTTCTTCCAGTGCAAGCTGGTCACTTTCTTCCATCGGGGGAATAATCTCAGAAATCCTTTCTTTGAGCAGTTTTGGTTGTTCAAGGATTGGATGTAGTAAGTTGAGTTTATTCAGATCACATAACTTGTTTGGTTGTTTCTGTTGTGTGTTTAACCCGCCCCCTTTCTAACTGTGTGGTATTATCAATGTGAGACTGGCGTTTTGAATTCTGTATTGAGGGAGTAAGTTTTTACTGATGTTTATTTGAAGTACTCCCTGATACATTTTAATATATTTAAAATCTCCTTTAATGACATTATATGTCCCCAAATTGAAAAGGATTTATGCAGTAGGTGCTGCGGGGCAGCAGGTCAGCGAGGCTGCCTCGGAGCGTCACCACAGGTTCCTCCAATTTCAAGCGGACCAGTGGATTCTAGTGAGGAGATGCCAGCTTGGACTTGGCCTTTGTGTTCAGCATGTGATTGATGCTAGTGTAATTTGTCTGCTGCAAGACTGATTTCACTCATTTTCAATGAGATTTGCGTGGTCTGTCTACATACTGTTATATATGTTTTTAAAAAGGTACTAAAAGGCCCTTTAAATGAAGTAACAAAGGCTTTGGTTCTGGAATGTCCGTTAGCCCAGCAGCGGGGGAGAAAAGCCTCGCGTTTTCAGCTTTCTCCCCAGGCAGGCAGAATCCTGGGTCTGAAGCTCTGCGTGTCAAACTCTCCGGCCACTGCCAGCGGTGAACGCCTGTAGGGCTTCGACCTTTGAACGCGGCCGTTGGAGCGACTCGCTCGCCATTTGTGGGGCAGCCGTGGAAGCTCTACATGGAGGTCTGTACAAACCGTAGAGCCATGCAAAAGTCCTCAGTACTAGTGCTTTCCAGCGTGAGGCAGTTGTACGTGATAAACTGTAAGTTTTTAGTGTCGCTATTACTCCAACACTGTGGTCTGTTTAACCTCAAGAGGAAACAAATTTTTCATAACCTGCTAGGGAGACTGCTTCATTTTCTCCTCTGTGGCTGCCAGATCCAAAAGCTAATGAGAAACACTGCAGATCATCTTTCAGAATTTGAATACTTGGTATGACATGAGTCATGACTGAGACCCATGAAGTTAGTAGCTCACTGTTGTCATTGTTAAACTAGCAGCAGTATTCTGCTGTAATTTAATCACTGCGATGGCGGGGTCAGTCTGTAGCTTTTGCCTACCTGTGACTGCAGGCGTGTTTGCTGCTGAGCTACGTATCCTGCATCTTGAAGACGCACAAAATTCTCCAGTATTCTTCAGTACTAATATAACAGGCCTCATATTGTTTCACAGGCCACATTATCTTGACAAAATCTTTTCTGCTTTCTCATTAATAGGAAAAAAAATACAGCAATCTTTGAGTTTCCTTCCCTGTCGATTTGAATTATTGTGAACAGTAGAACAATAGAGCAATACATCTCTCAGTGACATTGAGTTCATCATATTAAACCAGCTGAATCCATCTGAAGAACTTTTTTGAGCACAGGTCTTTCAATCGTTGTGCTATTTTCATTCCGATTACTTAACGGTGTATCTCAATATGTTAATGTTGAGGTCACTGTCCATAACAAGGAGATTTTTAAAAAAATCTTTCTGTAAGATCTGGCATCCCATGGCATAGTTGTAGTTTCAGAGCATTTTGACTTTTGAGTAACCGTTTGCTTTCAGGCTTTCATCTGAGCTGTTCAGTGACAGACTTTGTTAATGAGCGTTGAGGAGCGTGCACCTGCACAGCAGTTTGGGTATGATCCAGTAATTTGTCAGTGTCAGGTGACTGGCTTCTCCCTGACTTCCCAAACTTATTGTCATGCTCCAGTGTCTTTCTAGTTGCAGACATCAATTTCTTAGACTCGATTTCATTTCAGTATTCATCATCTTTTGGAAAAATAAGTGAAAGCTGTTTTGCTCAAACTTGCTAATATCTGAGAAGCGTCTTTTCAGATGCTATCTAACAGAACCTCTGGACTGCAGAGACCCTCTTTAAACACTCAGAGCTGTTTGGTTTCTTTGTAGAGCAGTAGCAGGAGTAGGAAAGAAAACTGTATATAACCCTAAATAGTTAACTTGTCATCATTGTTCATCATGTCCTATGTTCCTTTTTCTAATGAAATGGTATCTAAAAAGTTGTAAGTGTTGCATCTGGGGGAGGTAGTTTAAGTGGTCTTTACAAGACAGTCTGACAGTGTTTGTCTGAAGTATTGGAAGCTATAATAATTTAATATCATAGTATTGTATTTCAGGAGTTAAAAACATTTCTTATTCATAAGGTCACTTTATGCTTTGTTGTACTGCTTTCTTCATTTATGTGGTTTATGTTAACTTTTGATTATTAGATTGTGTCTTTATTTCAAGGATACAATTAAAACTGGGTGTTCTGGTCTAGGAACTGACGGGTGACACGACTTGGGTGATGCTGACACAACGTGCTTTAAGCTGCGCTAAAGACAGCAGTGTGTTAAGTGGTGTGTTCGGTAGGAAGGCTTTCCTGACCAGTGTGGGCAGGTGTGTTTTTCTTCATCCTGCATTGTATGATGCTAAGAGCTCTCTGGCATTGTTCGGCTTGAGGCTAAGGAGAATGTGTTTCTTAATTAAATCTTGGTACAATTTGACATTTCTTTCCTATAAGCTCTTAAGGACAACAGAGGAAAACATGAATTACCAATTTTCAGTGCTGAATTTGAAAACAAATGTTGTCATACTGCTTGCTAGTAAATCTGTTAAACAAGGTCTGTGTTTGCTTTGTGCAAAGCATTTACGGTAATAGTTGGGTTTTATTAGAAATCAAAAACTTCCTTTATTCACAGCAACCAAAAACATTTGTTACTGTTATCTGGGTTCCCTATCTGAAGGCTGCGTTACAAAATGTGTGTCAATATCTGTCAGAGGAAAAAGCAACAGCAGCATACATTGTGATTCAGTTTATCTTATCACTAAGTAGTATCTCAGAAGCTGCATCTGTTGTATCTTTTAAGTTGATTGCTTTTGCTGTGATCGCTTCTGTGTTTTCTCCCCGCTCTCTGCTAGCTGCTCATACTTGTGAGGAGTGTAGAGCAGTATCTCATAGAAAGCTCTTGAGTTAGTTAAGGACAGATCTTTCCCCGTAAAACATGGTGTCAGCATTTAAATCCTCTGTGGAAAGAATATTTTGGAAAAGCTGTTGGTGAAGAACTGACTATTCCTCAGCTGTTTGCTTCAGTTTGTTTCTAGATATTAAGTTGCCTTGATTGTAACTTCAATACTGGGGTTTATTTATTTTAGTTTAGCATGTAAGCAATTGTATTAGTGTAAGCATGCTCTGTGCTTCCAGATAGGAGAGGAGTGACCCAGAGGACAGCTTCCTTCTTGGACTTTTTCCATGCTGTTAAACAAGAAAGGAGGCAAGCTGTGGAGATAAACTTGGTGATCTGTTCTTGGTGCTCTCCGTTTTGTCACTCTGTTCTTGAACTGCAGCAGTTTAAAGCTCTCCCCCCCTAATTTTGTCATAGTTCCTTTTATTTGAACTTAAGTTATACAGGGCTGCAGCATTGCCAGTATTGATAACTGCCAGTGCGGGCTTCTTCAATCTTTTGCAAGCCTTTGTCTAGTACAACCAGACCTCCTTATCATCGCTGATTTTGCTGTCGTACTTCTAATGAGAAGTGAGGAGGGTGCTGGCTTTAATGTGGGTACTGTGTGCTTTCAGCATCTAAATATCACTCGTGCCTCAGTGAGGTTGGCTGTAAGTCTCTGAAAGTCGTGCATCGGAGTGTCAAAGTCTGTGATCTTTTGTGTCTCTAACCCGGCAAAAAGTCTCAGATCTGACCCGTTCCTGTTTGTGCTCAAGGCAGAGGTTATTAGTTCTGTGGGTTTACTCGAAGAGCTGCTCCTTCGATAAAAGCAGTGTGGGGACGCCGGTTGTTAACGTGTCTTCTCTTAAGTTCCGTGAGCTGGAACGGGGCCGCACAAGGATGCTGTGCGCTCCTCAGTGTGCTTATGAGAGACGGCAGGCTGAGGTGGCCGGTGCCGCCTCGCTTCTTCTGCGGCTGGCAGCAGCCGTGGCCCGGGCTCTGTGGGGCCGGTCGGGCCGTAACCATGCGG
>VXAA01006688.1:28649-86948 GCA_013399115.1 Anseranas semipalmata
GCGCTGTCCGCGGTGCTGACGGGGCGCGGCGGGGCCGGGCCGGGCCGGGCCGCGGGCAGCACGGGGCTCGGTGCCGAGCTGCAGCTGGGCACCAAAGCCCCTCGCAGCTCCGGCATGCCGAGCGGAGCCCCCCAGGTCGTCTTCAGAAGTGTTTTATTGAACAGCGTGTGCCCTCGAGCTGGTTGCAAGGGGGGGGTAGAGTTTGATGGTAGAAAACAGTTTGTTCAAGAATACATCCAGAAGAAAAGCACTTGCCAGTAATCATGCTGGAATGATCGATCAGCTTTTGATGCACGAGCGATGCAAGAAGGGGCTGTTCAGTTGCGGGGTTAATAGGGAAGATTCTTGTTTAATCAAAGCAATACATCTCTAAAGTACTGTGCTTTAGTTCATGGAGTTCTCTCATCTCTCTTGTTTTAGTTGCATTTACTTATGTTTTAAATGGTTATCATAGCAAAACTCAGTAGCAGTAGTGGCTAGAAACTGGCAAACTTTACCTCTAAGATATTCCTGAGAAGGCAGAGGATTTTCTTTCCAAAGTTTCCCAAGTAAGATTTAAAATTTACTTTGCATTTGATTAAATGCTTAGTTTTCCCTTAAAAAGCAGCGACACTGAAGAAGTCTTGAAGTAGATTGTTAATTTACAAGTCTGATATTAGACACATATCTGTAAAAAGGTGGAATGGTGGAAAAAAGTCTTTTAAGGGTTCGTTTTTATTTTCCAAGACTTGATTATAAGATACTGAGTGTAAGGCCGTTAGCAGGCTTAAGAATCAAGTTGTTTTTCGTATTTGTGTTTTCTGTTAACATGGACTTTTTGCCTAATCCTTAAGTGTTTATGTCTGTGAGGACTTTTACAGTTATACATATAGCCGTACCATAGTTGTGCTACAACTTCAGTGAATACTGTTTTGCGGGAAAAAGTGTGCCTTTTGTATCAGCTGGCTATCTCATAAGCATTACTCGCGATAGAAATGTTAATATAGCTGAATAATTTTTATTTTTATTTTTATTTTTCTCTGTTAGCTGGAGATGCAGATGATCCTCCAAGAATTACACAAAATCCTGTCATCAATGGGAATGTAGCAATGGCTGATGGGCATAACAACACTGAAGAAGACATGGAAGATGGTACGTAAATATTTGATGAAAACGCACAGCTTGCTGGCTTCTTTAGTTTTAGGAATTTAAGAACAAAATGGTCCATATCTTATCTGTGTCCTCTGAACTGCAGCTCATTTAAAAAAATCAAAGCCTCAGTAGTAAACTGCTTGTTTTCTGTATAGATGTTCTTATCGCATGGCTATACAATAGGATTAGGCATCTGAGGGTTTGGAATTTTGTTTTTCGTTATTCATTTAAAGATCGCTGAAAGTGATACTGTTCATTGTTATATTTTGTGATGTATCCCTTTAAACATACTGCAGCTGCTGCTTTGCTGAACAGTACTTTTGTCAGTTGTGCAGCTCCTTCAGGACGTTTAGAGTCCTTATCTGTCCTACTCTGTTGTCAGGTGGCAGCTGTGATCAGTTCTCCTTTTATGATAAGTCACTGCTAACTATTCCCTTGAGGAACACTTTCCCCCCAGCTCTGATGCACTTTTATTTGTGAATGCAAGGGAAAAAGTATGTACTGATGTCCTGTTAAGGAAAGGGGAAAGCAATTGTGGTTTTGAAATGTTTGTTTTGGTGGCCTGCTAAATAAAAGTTAGGGTGTAAACTCTTTTTTCTGTTACAGAAAAACAAATAATTTTTAAGTAGATATGTATAGGCTTATTTAAAGAAAGATAACGCGTTTGTAATTCACTTAAGTCTGTTGTTATATTTAGTGAATAAAGTGTGTAATGATATTTCTTCTCATAAGAGAGGATATTAGGGGGAGAAACTGCTCTTATTTTGAAGAACTAAACAAAGTTGAATTGGGAGAGGGGAGACAAAATGTGAGTGGGATCTGTTCCCCTCTGATTCTTTCTCTCATGCTGTCTTGTGAGAGTTAGGAAGTCTTAAGTACTCAAAGATTTACTTAAATTTGTGGAAAATATTCAGTGGTTTTTGTTTGAGAAAAATCATAAATTGAGTTTAAAGGGGAAAAAAAAGTGCTTGCTGCTATGTATTCAAGGAACCTAATAATAGATGGAATACTGATAGAAAATGGTAATGTTCCATGAACAGAATATAGTTTAAATTCAAGGCAAAACTGTCTCCTGGTTGACTTGCCTCTATAACACTGGCAAAGATAAAGCTTCCCAAGATCAGATTATTGCAAGGGAGTAAAAATGAGGTCTGTTTAGCTTATGATTTTTTGTTGTTGTTGTTCATCTCATTCAGGGGGCTTTGATTTCTTGAATCGGGAATTCAAGAGTAATTAACCAAGACAGAAAGAGGAGTTTTTGTATTGATCAAAGTCAAGTTACCTGTTATAAAAGATGAGCATCTTTTTTGGGCCATGGTGTTTGGAGGGTAGTGAGAGGAGATCAAGTGGATTGACTGGCAGAGGTGGCTCTGTTGAATTGCTGTTCTTAGTAACAGGGTTCATAGCTAGAAAACCTGATAGCATTTACTACCAATGCAGCCAGTAGATAATATTATTGGTCAGTTACTATAAAAATTTATCCAGAAATTAGTCTGCACATACTTGCACAAATTAAGCAAAAGGGAGTTAAGCTGCAGAAGCAGCTGATGAAACCCAAGCTGCATCAAGGATGGCAGTAATCAGATGTACACCTCTTCATTCAGAATGACATTGACTTTTTAATCAAACAGCTATTGCAATACAGTTTGTCATTTACCAAATATTTGAGTCATCTCAGATAATCAAGGTGCTGCTGTAGGGAAAAGAAGTAGTATGTGAAGGTATTCAGCAAAAGGTTTGTGAGGGCTTTTGTGTTTATGGCGGTACTAATGTCTTTGTGGACTTGTGGTATGGTCAGGAGCTTTGGTCCATTCTGCTGTGGGACATCTTTCAGGGGTAGAATGTGATTATTAGGCAATACTCTGGTAGTTCCTCATTATCATATTTGATTAAGGAGTGTCTGGATACATCTTGGTGCTATGATACTTGACACAGATAGGTATTATTGCAAAATGTAATTGCAAAAACACCCCTAAGACTTGCAGCCTTGTAAATCAGATTAGTTGCTTGCTGTTGCATTATTTACACATCAGTGCAATTGCTGTCTTGCTGTTTGTTCTTATGCTATCCTGGTTTGCAGCATGGTATACATGTGTAATGGACAGCTTGGGAGATTCACAAGATAGGGGGAAAAAAAAAAGCAGGGAGGCACTGGCCTCTTTAAACATGCTCTGTTTTTCACTGCTGTTTTTCACAGCAAGTGAGACTATTTTCTGAGCTGAAAAAGAGTGCTTGAAGAGAATGTAGATACTGCTTCAGTAAGGATATCAGCGTAACGAGTTTAATGGTTTCTGCAAAAGAGGTTGAAAAGTAGGATAAAATGTTGGTGCTTCCTACTGGATCATAGAGACCAACTTTCTAGTGATTTTCTGAGTTCAGGAAACTTTCAAGGTGATATTTTCTCCTGCTTAGCACAAAAAGAAATGCCTGATAAGATAGGAAAAGTGCAGCTCTCATCCCCTTTGCTAGGTAGCAAACCATTGGTGGTGTGAATAACACGTAACACACAGCCATGGACCACCAGCTGGACTTGCAGACAGAGCTGTGTTCTTACAGGTGGTTTGGCTGTAACCTGTTGTTGCTCTGTACGATGTCTTAGCAATTAAAAAGAACCAGCTGAAGGAGCATGCCATGCTTTGTGCGGAGAAGGACTCAATGAACCAAGCCTTGTGGGATGGATTAGCAGCTTTGCAAATATAATTAAAAATAATAAAAACAAGGCTGTGATTAAATTTGGTTCATAAGTGCATCAGCATTCCAACCAGCACATAGAATAAATTCCCTCAGAAGTTAAAGTTCAGACAGGAGGTCCCTGGCAAAACTAACTCGCAGCTTTGCAATTACCTACTGACGTCTCATTTCTGTGAAGAATTACAGAGGCTAGGAGGGTTTCAGAAGCATCAGTCTTAGCCATATGCTAGTACTGCTGTATTTGGATCACTATTGAAATATTCATAGAATATTCGGACAATTTCACCATTAATAATTCAGGTACAAAATATTTTAATAACCTCAATGTACTTTAACGGTAGCAACATCTACTAAGAGGAAAATCTGCTTGTCTCAAAGGTATAAACACTTAAACGTGTACTTTGGTCTTGAAATGGATCGTGTTCTGTATTTGGATCTCTGATTTGAAGGATCTTTGTTGTATCAAGATGCTAAGTGTGACATTCATCTCACCGGTGACCAAATCTTTTCTACATAGCAAACCCAATCCATTGCATGTAATTTCACCAGGCATTGTCAGCTGGGTCTGTTCTTTTCACCTTGTGTTTAAGATCATATGTCATATTTGTATTTCAATGATTTATGAAAGCCTTACTTGCGAGTCACTCTGAAATTATCCTGCTGCCAATTGCAGCCTTTTATTAGAGGTTGTTGGCCATGTTTGTGATGCTGAAGAAAGGTTTTACTTATGTGCTCAGAATATTCCTCAGACTTCCTATTTAAACTGTTACTTTTTTAAATAAAATCCTGGTTTTAATCAATTACACTTGTTAAAATTATGGACTTTCTGGAAGGAAAGGAAGGTTGTTATTTCTAGAGGTTTTGTTTGTATTTTTAAGAAACTTCTATTTTAGGGTTGACCTTTGCTGCGAGGTTGCGTTTTTGTGGAGTAGTTTCCAGTGGTTGCTCAGATCTTCAACCGAGAAGAGTGCCCTGCCCTGGCGAGGTCTCACACGCAGGCTTTCCTGAAAAGAAATCAAGAAATACAGGCAAACTTTCTCTGAAGCATCTGCAGATGCTGCGTGGGCTGCCTTTTTTTAGCTGATAATGTGGCAGCACTGCTGTATCCTTGTACTGCTGAAGTGCTCTGAAAGCTGCATTAAAGCAGGCAGAAAGCAAACTCGTTTTTCTGCTCATTTTTCGGATGCTTAAACTAAGCCCAGAAGTACTGATCTTGATGGTGAAGAGGGAGGCGTTCTCGAGCCGTTTGGAGAAACGTGTGATGCAAGACTCATTTTTAAATTGTTAACTCAATTAAGGATTTTCTTTGATTGTGTCTGCAAAGAAGCTTGAAAGTGTAGAGCTCCTTTGCTCACAGAAGGGCAGCTGCCTGGATTCTGTCAGCAAGCAGTGAGTAAGTAAAATGGGTAGGAAACAGGTGCTAAGTAGGTGATAAACTACTGGGTTAGCTACACTTGCATGTAGGGAAAAAGAGGAGAAGGTAATCCTTTGAACTCTTCTGTTGCTGAGGAAGCTGACAGCAGAGTATTACCAAGATTATTACAGGTGTAGAGGGGAGAGGAAGCAGATCAGTTGGCTGCTTTCTGTTATAGTACTGTTACTTTTAAGAGCTAATTAGGAAAGCTTTGGGCTAATAAGACCAGCTGTGTTGCCAAGATCAAAATCAGCATAACTGCTTGAAAAGAAAATCATTTTGCAAGGGTGAAGAATGAAATCTGTCCAAGCTCCTGCGCAGTTATGGACAAAATTTGTAATTTTCTCTGTGAAGTGTATAATCCTTACACCGCTGCATGTTGTAATCAAAATAGTTTAATTTCTTAAATAAGGTAGTAACCAGGACTTGCCTGCTTTAAAAAATAAAAGTAAAAAGCACCATTCAACACAATTGGTGGTGTTATGCAAATCATTCTGAAAGACTGCTTTGCACGTACAGAAATACAACATTTTTTGTGTACTGTGCACCTTGTCACATAATTTCACGGTCCAGTTTCTGGCTTGTTGTCATTGTACCTCAGTGCTTTTGGCTTCGGTTCTCACCGCACGTGACATATCTGCTTCAGTTCTGCATCCCCTGTGGGTGATGTGGGAATAACGGCGGGACCGCGCGTGCCATGTGCCGCCCTGCGCTGCCCGTCCTTCCTGACACCCAGTAGCACATCCTGCCGTGTTAGGCAGGTGTTAAGTTGAAACCATTAAAAAAAAAAAAAAAAAAAAGAGGGAGTGTCTTGTGCTCACTGTACGTTTCCCTTGCCCTGTGAAATTGTAGAGATAAGTTGCAAGTTTTTTCTCCCTATGTACAATATGAGGCATGTCACAACATAAAGAGCCCAGTCTTGTGCCTTCCCGAAGCTGTCGCACCCTCCAGCACCCTGTTACAGCTTTGTACAGCAGAAGTGGAACAGATTGTGGTATATGAAGAACTGGGAATGTGGGAAGAAGGCAAAATTAGTTTGTGTGTCAAATAAGCAATATTAAAAACTATGTCTTATTTAACTTCGTTTTAGACCACTAGAATCTCTAAAACTTTTGCATACAACAAAGAACAACAGGACTCTTGAATAATTCTTCAGCTATCTGATAGGAGATAAAAAGAATAACATGAGGTTGATCTGTTTTGAAAAGATACTCTTGCAAGCAGAAAACAGCTAAGTGGTGACTTGGTATTGACAGGCCAGTTGAACAGATTGTGAAAATCCTTCGCATGTCTTGGTTCATGCCAACAACTAACTTAAACTGATCTGTGAAGATGCTACACAACAAGAAGAGTTAGTGGGCTGCAATTTATGTTGTAAAGCATTTGATATTTCTGTCTTACTGTACCTGCTGCTTTCAAAGAAACTCAAGTCATAGCAAATTCTACTAATAAATAATTATTTAAGAAAAAATGTTCAAAAGGAATGTGTCTTTCAATGCTCTGTTTTCCTGAATGTTGTTGCAGTGTGTTTTTCAAAATGAAAAAATTGAAACTTGAGTTGCTAAAGAGTTAAATGACACTATGGATTTTGTTTTGGTTTTTTTTTGGTTGCTTCCAATATCTCACTACATAAAACACGCCTGGATTTTTGAAACTTATTTTGAAAATTATTTTTGTGGGCAAAGCATCAGATTTTTCGTATGCTCTCTGCATGTATTTGTGTACTTTACAGATACGAGTTGGCGATCAGAAGCAACATTTCAGTTTACAGTCGAACGCTTCAACAGATTGAGCGAGTCAGTTCTCAGTCCTCCCTGCTTTGTACGGAATTTGCCATGGAAGATCATGGTTATGCCACGACTCTACCCGGACAGACCACACCAAAAAAGCGTAGGGTTCTTCCTCCAGTGCAATGCCGAATCTGATTCCACGTAAGACCCTTCTAATTATTATACAAGTCTGTTAACTATACAAGTTAATCTGTATTGGAAGAAATGAAAACATCTGAAAAAAAAATTATTTTACCCAACTTTCTTTGAGAGTAAAGAATTCTTGCAAGATTTTGTGTCCCCTTTTCCCTCTACCCTTCAAAATTCCAAAACACAGGAGTAATCCCCTCTTTAGGCAGTGTAGTGTAGAAGTAATCCTCTCTTTAGGCAAGTTTGTGGTAGAATTTAGATATATTTCTGTTTGATTGCTGGAGGGAAGTCTCTGACTGATAGTTCTCTTAGCATATGAGAAGTCCTGGGCTTATTTCAGATTGAAGAGCTACTGGAGCTTCAACAGCCCTGCTGAGCTATAAATCCTGCCCTGTAAAGAGCATGAGTAGGTAATTCTTAGTAGCTGAGGCAGAACAGTGGATGAGGTATCTCCTTAAACAGAGTTCATTGCTCATCAGCCAAGATAAGGACATGGACATGCTCTTAAATGCCTTTATGCAAAACAAATTTGGCTATCTTTGACCACTTTGGCAAATAATGCAGGAAGTTAGAAAGATAAATACAAATTTTGAGGGAATTACTGCACCCTGTCCAGCTAGAGAGCAGATGCCTCACAGGTATTCTTTCCAGTTAGGTAACTTCATTCTTGCATGAAATCGTGCACAGTTTGCAGCTCACTCTGAATAATAGCAGTTGCTTTTTCCCATCATTTTTGTAACCTAAAAGGTGAATGCTCAGTTCACACACATGTAATCACAGAAAAAGAATAATGTGATCTTTAAAAGTATCAAACAAGGTGCATCTGATGGAGCTAAGAAAGCAGTCATGCTGCTGTATGAGATGGTGGCAAAACCTTGTCCAAGCTGATGCTCACTCTGATCATTTTGTGTAAGTGTCATGAATTTGAACAGGAGTGATTATAACAAAATGCTGCTGAGAAAAATTAAGAAGATTGGGGAATTTATCTGGTGGGAGGGAAGGCAGAAGAACCTCCTCCTTTCCTTTAGAGGCTGAGTTACCACACTCTGGAGACACGAAGACCACTTTCAGTTGGCCTACCCATCTGCACTGGAGTAGGTTAGAAATAGCTCACCTTGAGATCAGTTAGCTTCTTAAACACTGTTACCTGTGATTGCCCAACAAAACTTTCTTAATAACATTGTTGCCCTAAGAGGACCTCTGTTCCAGCTTCAGGTTCATATTCAGAAGGCCCCAGGGGTTCATGCCCTCAAAAATAATTAACAAAACCATCTAATAATAAGAAAAAAAAAAAAAACTGTATGTGAATGTACCAAAAAAAACTAACAGAAATGTTTTTAATGACTATAAAAAGCTGGTTTTTGAGTGAGTTTCAAATCTTTCTTCTGTATTTATAGGTCATGGTCTTGTCATGCACAAGCAGTTCTCAAGATAATAAACTACAAAGATGATGAAAAATCATTCAGTCGTCGTATTAGTCACTTGTTCTTTCATAAGGAAAATGACTGGGGCTTTTCCAACTTTATGGCCTGGAGTGTAAGTAATTGGACATACATTAATCTCTTACTTTATAGGAACAGTTTTGAACTTGCAATCCTGGATCCTAAGATACCTATAGAAATTTTTTTAAGCTGTTACTTTTTTTTTGTCATTGCTGAAGATTTATTTTCACTTTCTTGCCAATTCCTGTACTTATTGTAGATTGATTTTACTTTCATTGTGACATAAACATTCCCTCATTATTATTTTCTGCATATCTGAATGACTATCACACAGTGAAAATGAAAAACAAGCAACGTCATTCTGAAGCAATGTAGACTTTCTTGCATTTCCATGTGTTACTTGTATATGTATACAGATAATTTGATGCGCTACTAGTACTACTAAGGCTTATCGTAAGTTGAGACAGCTTTTTCAGTAACATTTTCAAAGGTTGGTACTCTAATCTTTCATCTGGCTGGAATAGTGTTCTTCAAATAGAAGCCCAACTTTTGATTACCAATTCTTATTATCCACAGGAAATGGAAATAGTACTGTAAACCTTAAAAGCCAGGAACAAGTTTCCTGTATTGAGACATTAAAAAAGAACTGTGTGTGTTAAGCAACAGCTTTGCTGATGTCCTTTTTTTTTCTTTTTTCTCCTTTCAGTTTATTATTACTGATAGGTCAGGCTTGGAAATTAAGTGATGTCTAACTGGATGCTTTACTACAGTAATGTTGTAAGATGTAGAAGTTTTGCGGTTTTCATGTTCCTGTGTCATTCCTGTTTTACAGGAAGTTACTGATCCTGAAAAAGGCTTTATAGAAGAGGACAAAGTTACTTTTGAAGTCTATGTTCAAGCAGATGCTCCACATGGAGTGGCGTAAGTATCTTTGCTCAAAAATAATTCTTCATTTTAATATTTTTGCAGTGCTTGAGGTTTGTTCAAGTATTTTATGTTATTAATAGTTGCAGCTCATTAGACATTCTTATTTTGTCACCTTTAGTTGATGAATTCTCACAAGCAATATTTTTCATCGGTCATATAGAGATTTTTGTCAAGGTTAAACTACAATTTTCATTATTCAGCACAATTGTGTAGAACTTTTACTTCTGTACAAATTGATTTGTGATTTAATATGTCTGCAAATCTAGCCTCTGTGTTTCTGATCTTACAACTGATAAGAGTTTCAGATACAATCAGGTGACTCTGCTGTCTAGCTTGCCTTGGTTTACAGTTGTTTTAAAACTGTCTTGTCTGAGTCATTCTACTTCGTGTCACTTCTAAACAAATTGGTTGTACTGAAATGCAGACTTGCTCTGAAAAGTATAGCTCTGGTTTCCAGTTCACTTTCATAACAAATATTTTTTCTGCCGTATAGAATGTATTTAAAAAGAAAATCTAACAAAATCACAAAGCATTTAATTCCAAAGACTTACTGGCAGGCACTAGTGAAGTGTATATAGTCTGTTATTTTTGAACCTTAAGTAATAGTGAAGAGTAGCTGATACCTACCAGCAGCGCTACCTTAGAACAAATACTCTTTATTACAGTTAATACAGTTCTCTCTTGTTTTTAACCACTGTTTTCTAGGTGGGATTCAAAGAAGCACACAGGATATGTTGGCCTAAAGAACCAGGGAGCAACTTGTTACATGAACAGTTTGTTACAGACTTTATTTTTCACAAATCAACTACGAAAGGTAATTAGTATGTGGGGAAAAAATGAGATTGCTAATTGAAATATCCAGAATATTATATGTGTATAAAAATGCTTCAAAATGGAGCTGTCTATTCCTTTTGCCTCCTTCGTCCTCTTACAGAAGTTGTGACTTACATGGTGATGCACATTTTGCTTCCTGCAATTCAGCCTCAAGTTTCCTTTTCTAGTTTGATAATCACAGGCTCTTAGTTTTTGTGAAAGTAATCAGAATACCTGCTGGAAAAAACTGAGTTAAGGATTGTTTCTTAGACTTTCTTATGCGTGTATGTTGCTATGAATTGTTTCAGGGGGGAAAAAAAAAAAAGACCAATTCTACTTCTTGCAAATGTGAGGGAAGTAATTTTCCTTTCTTTAAATAGTTAAAATAGAAAAATCAGTTATGACTTCTCAGCCCATAAACAACCTAAAAAGATAAATAAGTATCCCCTATGTAGTTAATTTGTTCTGTCTTTTAATTCATATTGTACAGTTGAATTTTCTGCTGTTGTGGTTTGCATCTTTGTAGTGACAGAAAGCATTATAATTTCAGTAGTTTAGACAACTTTTATATTTGCTTCATTCATATGCTTTTATTTACTGCAGACGGTACTTCTTTGCTGGAAGGAATAAAATTTTGAAGTATGCGCTTAATAAATACCGAAACAGGATGAAATGTACTAGATAATGTGTAATTTTAAAATAGTGCAATAGCCTTAATGGGGTAAAAACATAAATGATGACTTGATATTGAAGCATGGCTAGCTGGAAAATGGGAAATATATATATATGGGGGGAGATGCAACTCAGCACCATTTAGTTTATTGGAGTGTGCTGTTGATCCTACTTCATCCTGCTATTTGTGATGATTATTCTTTAATAATAAAAGAATTCTTCAGCCTCAAATATTTTTGAAGATTCTTTTGCCATTCTTAATTTTTCTGTTTTTGTTCTGTTGCCTTTTGTTTTTGTAGTTTACGACTTTTACCTAAGTTTTTTGTGTTCTTGCCATTTGTGCTTATTGTATCTCTTGGTGAAAATGTATTCTGACTTCTGCTTTCTCCTGTGTGTATTAGGTTGTTCCATTAAGCTTTCTTATCTCCGAAACTTCCCTTTTCATTATACCTATTTTCCACTGTCTTATATTTTCCACTGTCTTATCATTATTTATATCACAGTGGCCTGTAAGTGTCCCAGTTGGGATTTTTTTTCTCTTTTGCAATGTGCTGCGTACTCTGAAGTGTTGCAAAAAATAGCATGTTGAGCTCCAGTAGACTGTAACTGAGATTTTACCAGTGCCATGCACAAGAAATAAATACTTGTTTTCCATGATGCACCTGTTTCTTTTTTGCAAGAGGTGTAATTTACTCATTCAGTTTATCATTTGTTATAATGCCTGTTTTTTGCTTAGTATTCATAATGTTTGTGCATTTTATTTCTTTGGACAACCTCACATTTCTTGAAAGAAAAATGTGTTTTTATAATAACTACATCTAATCCAATTGAGTATTTCCTTTCAAGAAGGTCTTGCAGTCAGTAAATCAATATGTACCATGAAGAAATCTTGTTCTGTGAAGAAGAAATTCTTTTTGTGATACAGCTTTGTTTCAACTGAACTAGTCTTTTCAGGTATTCCCCTGCACTTCTTCCTCAGACCCCAAATAAATACCAGCTTTTAGGGAGCGTTAATATCTGGATAGTGACCCTATGAGAGAGCTTCATTTACTAGCTGGTAACTGCAACTTTCTTAATGGAAATGGTACTGGATGCCTAATTCTCTGCTTATTCTTCAGATTTTCAGAGCCCCCCAGAACAGAAGAGACAATAGTGGTTGTTTTAGGTAGTTGTGGTACTTGCTTGCTGTTCTTACAGATAAGGAAGAATCACTAGCTGTCTGGTCTGAAAAAATGAATTTCTACAACATGTTCATTTTCACTTTGAACAAATTTGCTCCTTTTAAAACTGAGTTAATTATCACCAATTCCCGTATTTCTGTTAATCTTCCGTACTTAAGAGAAATAATTATTTTTATTGCTGTTATTCAGAGCTTTGTTAACAGAGAAGTTGCTGTCAGGAATAGAGCTAGGAAAGCATGAACAATATCAAGTGCAAGCATATATTTGTGGGAAGTCAAACCCTCTGATGAAGCGTGGGAGAGGATTAATGCAGAGATCTTTTCTTCCTTGCTCTGTTTCCAAACAGCAGTTGGAGGGTTCCTGGGTGCTTGAAAGGAAACTTCTCTTTGTTAGCAACCAGGTAGCCTCAGTGGTGGGGAATGAAGCAAAGGAAGCCGCTCCTCAGAGCGTATCTTTCTGGCTGGTAAATGCATGCTTAAATCCAGTCCACTCTGGCAAAGGACACTGGTAGCTTCCCAGATGGGGAGTCCGGGTCTGATCTCGGACCGCTTTACATTGCTTCCCATGTCTGTCATCAGCGCCTCCAGCCAGTCTTTGTTGCTTCGTCCAGTCAGTTTTAAAATTCTTCGCTGGTTCTCTTGGAAAATTCCCTGCTGTCTGTGAGAATGTTATGGGCTGTTTATATAACTATGCTGAAATCATAAATGTTGGTGCAGTACATTTCTCCCTGATGTGGCTCTCCTTAATTTAGCTAATATATTTTACCATACCTTCAAATTCCATGCACAATGTTTTCTTCCCTTCTGAAGAAGGGAAGTAACTGTCCTGACTCTAAGCAGTGTCTTCAAGCTTATCTGTAGCATTCTTTTACCACATAAATATCTAAAATTTTTCTCGTATCTATGTCTGTTGCTTTTAGCCATTGCCTGTACATGTTCCTGTCATTCTTTTGTGTTCATTTCCTGAGGGAGCTTCTCAGGTGTTAAAGATTCTGCTTTTTTCAAATGGATCAAAATGCCTGACTCCTTGATCTTGAGATCAAGTTTTCAAAGTTTGGGAGGGTTAAACATAAAAATAAAGGTTTGTAAAGGATCATGGTTTGTTTTAGCTTGGAGAAACACTTAAGCTATGTGAGAAATGGTCTTCAATCATGCTTATATATACATACGGAAGGAAAAACCGAAGGAAGGCTGTATGTTAGATGTTAGTCTGTAGTAAAACATTAGAATTTTAGAAGAAATAAAACTGGTGTTTTTATTCAACTGCATCTGGAATGTAGTCATAATAATCATTTTAAATGTATTTATATTAATATTATTTGAGAGCTACAGGAAAGGATTTAGTCATCCAGATGGTACATGAGGAAACCAAGTAAGAACTAAATGCGAAGGACCTGATTTTGTTTAATCATCATGATATTCTGAACTCCCATTTATTCATTTTGGAAGGAGATAGCTATAGTGACAACCACTAGGTTGACTTTTAGCCCGCTATAGTATTATCTTGGGTTTGTCATGAAGAACCTTTAGCATTTGAATATTTATTATTGATAAGTATATACAAGAAGTATTTTAAGAAAATGTATCTGCACTGGTTATATCTGATTTTTTTTCCTTGATTTTCATATCCTGTTTGCCTAAACATAGCAAGTAACTTACTACATTTTTGCTTTTTAAAGAGCGTTTACACGATACTAAAAACAATGAATAGGGGCTGATTAGATTTGAAAGATCTGAAACTTGGTCATTGAAATATTTCCTGTTTCTACCTTTGGCCAGTGAAGACCAGCTCATAAAAGGGTTCATAAACTGGGGTTAGGAAGAGGTTAAGTTAATTCTGCAAGATGCTGACTCATTTTGATGTTAGTATTTTTAAGCAAAAAATAACTATTGCTTGTAAAATCAAAGGGATAATTTTAGCTATTCATGTTTGGAGTTTGCCCAGATCAGCGTGGTTAACTGTGCCTCTGCATTAGGATAATGAGAAGTATTGGAGTTGTTTTGAAATTGTATCCTCTGATCTGAGGAAAGAAACTTTCACAATCAGGGTGGTCAGACTTCACAGAAGCATGTGTGGAGAGGCTGTGGGTCTCCATGCCTGGAGATACTTGGAACTCAGCTGCATAGGACCCTGAGCAACTGGAGCTAGCTTTGAACTTGGCCTCTCTATGAGTGGGACCACAAAGCTCACAGAGTTATCTTACAGACCAAGTCGCTGTATATGCTAAACTCTTGAAGCAGTGCTTAACTCAATATAAATCCTGCTGGTGCAACTGCATGAGAATATATTAATCTTAGGTCTCTTAATTTGTCCTGGCTAGGTTAATGGATTGGCAAAAATAAGGGCATGAAGAATTACTGAGATTCAGCAGATAAAACCTGTTACTAAAGATAAAATTGAAGATTTTTTTTTTTTAATCGGTGATATTTGAAAAAGTGGCTTAAGCAAGTTTTGAAATGTGAAAAAGCAGACCAAAGGAAGAATTTTTTTTTATTGCCATTAGGGTTGGGCTGGGCTGTTCTTAAAAAGAGCTGAACACAGTAAGGGTTCTGCTGGGTGTCCTTCATCAAAAAGTTGGTGATAAATTCCAGCCAATTTCTATTCATGTTTTCCCTTTTATATTTGTAAATATTGCTATTAACAATGTAGTTCACAACTAAGTAGAAACATGAAATTTACATGCTACTAGTGTTCAGTCATGATACGGCTTTATATAATCTCTGTTTACAGTTAAATTCTGAAAATTAAATATAAAATTCAAAAGGAAATGATGTGAACTATCATCGTTTTATCAATATCAACTAATATCAGTATTTTGTAAAAAGTTACTGAGGAACTTCAGATTGTTTTCTTTCATCTTATTGCTGTAGTTATTCTGCTCATAGTTTCTTATTGTTCTTTTCCTTCAAAGTGTTTTGTTTCTGCATATTTGAAAACTCATTTTGTGGATGTTCAGAACTTTTCAATCTTCTCAAGTGGCCTGTTAACTTCTTAACATCTTTTATTGCTTTTTTTTGCCTTTTTTTGTTTGACATTACATTGTATTTTTTATCAGCCTTGTCTGTATCTGATACCTGTCTCGTGGCTCCCATTACCTCTGTACTGAGCATCCACGTAGCAATGAATGTGTTTCCCCAACAACTGAGCAACATGCTGGAAGTACTGACCTTGTTCCGTGCGTAAGGAACTTAACTGCACAGGGTGGATGTGGTGGCCACATCTGAAATCTAGGCTGACATGGAAACTGAGTGAGGACAGCTGAGGTCCAGTTCAGTGCTTCACTCACAAAACTGTACACTTCTCTTGTATTTCACAGGCAAAAATTCAGGTGGCAATCTTTGTTTCTTAACAGGATATTTTCTCATATACTACTTAATAAAAGTCTTTATTTTTTCACGTGTTATCTCCTTTCAAAGTTGCCTGTATTTTCTTTTTACAGTCACAATTTCTAAATGAGCATTTCCCAGTAAATACATTTTCTTTGTTGTTACTTTTCCCTAGAAATATTGGTGTGTAAGTGCTTAATGAATCTCATTTTACTGCATATTTGACCTTTCCTAATGCCTGTTTGTGTAACTTTTTTGTTCTCAGTCCTTCCTGGTTTGGTATAATCAGTGAATTGAATTGTTAAGCTGTTTACTTCACTTGCTAGACAGTGATGATGTTAAGTAGGAATGAATGTATCAGAGAATCTCAGAGCTTCCTTTGACATCCTTCTCCTGCACGTAGACCCTTTCTGTTTTCATTCACCTGATGCCCTTTATGCTTTTATGTGTTTTTTCCCCCAGTGGAGGTGACAGTATTCACACAGAGCCAAGCTAAAGCACAAAACTGACATTATTTTTAAAATCCTATAGTATATCTGGTCCTACTGTGATGATTGCATAGACATACGAGGCATGAGAAATTGTTCGTGTGTCTTGAATACTTCGGTGTATTTACTTTTCTGGGGTGGAATAAGGGAACTATTTAGATAATGTTACCATGAATGGAGTCTGTTGTTCAGATCTTTTTAACCACTGTGCTCTAAGAAGAGCGATTCCAGACAATTAATGTTTTTACACTAGAGTAAGAGATTTTTTTTTTCAGACTCTTTTGGAATGTTGATTAAATTGAGTTATATGAAGTAAGTCACTGAAGAGGAAAGAATGCATTCAACAATATGAGCAATAAACTTTTCCTTAGATACTAATTGAAATAAATACTTTTTCAGGCTGTGTACATGATGCCCACTGAAGGAGATGATTCATCCAAAAGTGTTCCTTTAGCATTGCAAAGAGTGTTTTATGAGCTGCAACATAGTGACAAACCAGTTGGAACTAAAAAGTTAACAAAATCTTTTGGGTAAGTTTCAGAAACTTCAACTATTTATTGGGCTATTATAGGTTTCATATAGCATTTCTTCAAAAAGGTTTTATTTAAATCAGACTTTTTAGAGGTGCAGAGAAGTGTTAATGTAGCATGTTAATGGCTAGTTTTTCCTGGTTTACTTGGATAGGTTTTTATTAGTAGTCAGTACTAAAGACAGCTGATTCAAAAGCCATTTTTTTGGGAGGGTACACAGTCACCAAACAAATTAGTAGTGGGATTAGAATTTGTGTTACTTGAAAGTTGTGACACATTTGTCTAAGTAAAATTCAGAACAAAATACATTGCTGAAACGTTGCAGTTCATTTATTGTTACTGTCTCTCTTGTTTCTGTTTTAAATCTAGGGAAATGGCAGTAACTTGCATTTCCAGATTGTTAATTCAGCACTGATGACTGTTGTAACACTTGCAGTATATCAGAGATGCACGTATTTTCGCCTATCCACAGTTTAGAAACACTTATCCCGTATTCTGTTTCGTGATTTAAAGCTTAAAAGGAGTATCTGTTGCATGAAGTAAAGGTGTCAGAGCACACGCAAAATACTTCTTTGCATTTTCTTTACTCTAACACCCTCTTTTCTTCCATAAAACATCTATTAAAAGCTTGGTTTTTACTTCCGTTTTTCCCCGGTATCCAGTTCATTGCCTGGTATTTCTTCAGTCTGGTACTACTTCTTGTGAGATAGTGTTACAAAGTCTAATTTTAAATCTGGAAGACAGAATTATACAGTATAGCTGTGTTTAGGATGTTGTTGTTGTTTGTTGTTTGTTGTTTATTTTTACACATATTTTAGTCTGATGTTTCAGTTGAGCAGAAATTAAAACAGAAGATTAAGATTAGCATAACTTTACAAGCTTTCTCTTTGTATGTCGTAAATGTGGAGGGGTTTTAACTAAAATTGTTCTAAAAGGTGGTTGTTTGCATTGTTTTTTTACACGTGTATTTGTAAACATCTTTTGTAATAGTATCAAAAGGATTATTTATTTGAAAACAAGTTAGCAAATTATATGATCTTTTTCACATAGCTATCCTAGCGTTCAGCGTAACAATCGCATTTCTGAGGTCTCTGATCCTGCATCTTCTGCTAAAGCTTGTAGAAGTGCTCTGTCCTGATAAGGTTCTTTGTAACCTTACATCTATCCTCCTTTTCTTTTCACCTCTTGAGGTAATTTTAAAATGAAATTGGTAACCTCAGTGCTGTATCTTTATCTGGTGGTATCCTCTTCCTACGGGTACATTGTACATTTAGTTTATCAGCCCTCCTGCTGTCCTGTTATACTAAAAAGATTTGCTGATATCATAAATACTTCATCTTGAGTCAGTATCTTAACTGTGTCATCTTCAGTAGCATGAAGAGATCTTTCCTGAGGGTGTTGCACATGCTTAATTTTGTATCTGAGAGCAAGCTTTTAAAAATGTGCTCATGCCTGCCTTTGTTCTTGGGAAGGAACTTTTGAATATGGTTGAAGATTTGTTCTTTCTCCTTTAAATCAGAGAGGGAGGGTTCTGACCTTGTGGGACCTGGCTATATGCTGTGTAGAGCTTAATTTTTTACTGGGTATTATGAGTTTCTGAAGAGTCTAAATAAGTTTGGCTTTTTTCAGTAGAAAGTGATGCTGTCTGAAGGAGCCATTTTTTTAAATCCTAATATTAGTATGTAACCTTTTCTTTGATTTTTGTCCTTTAAGCTGGCAAGCGTTTAAAGCCTAGAGATTCAGGATATTCAGTTATTTTCCATTCTTAATTATCCAATGGATTACTTCGTTGATCTTGTTCAAGTGGGGACCCCCACACAGTTGTTTTGGCACGCTTTTGGGAGCAGTATGCTGCAGTGTGACAGTGCTGATGAGTCACTGAGAAGAGAGTGGGAGGGGAAAATAAAGTTAGTATTGCTCCTGATCACCCCTGTGCTTCTGGCTTCAAGAGCCAGGGTTGAACCTTTGGCTCACACTGGAGCTGAAGCCTACGGTAAATATAGCTTATTTTATATGGTGGGAGTGATGACTGTTGCAAGAAGAGTTGTCAGAGGCTTAAACTCAAGAATGCTTTTTAAATTTAAAGAGTTTCTAGGAGCAAGTATTTCATGGTGGAAGTAAAACCAGCTCCTTTATGCTTCTTCCCTTTTATTTAAGGTAGTTGTGCTGAACATCCTTGCTGCAGTGTTCCGTCTTGGCTGCTGTGGAGGCATTTTGACTGTTGCACTCACCCCTCCATTCACGCAATTGCTTGCAGTTGTACAGTACAGGTGATGTTCAGGAAGCTGGATGCGACCTTGGAGTTACTGTGCCTCCAAGATTAACTGTTCAGATGAACGCAAAGGAGCCAGTATTTCCTAGAAGTCCATTTACTTCCTCTGATGTGCACGGATAAGCCTGAACGCTACTTAACTGCACATGATGGGCACTCAGTACAGAGGCAGCTAGAAGCATCTTGTGGAAACTATTCTGATAGCAATGAATTGGTCCTAGGCCTTTTCTTAAGAGTTTTTTCACAAGAACTGCAGATAGGTTTTAGGCTGCTAGCAGCAGCCTGACCCTGGCCTCTCCAGTGGCTTGGGCTGCTTTCCCAGTTCCTGTCCCCAGGACCACAGAAAGAGAAGGCAGGTGGGTGCAGAGCAGCTGCCAAAATGTCCCACAGGTTCACTGCCCGTTCCTCCTCTGAGCTGGGGATACTGAAAGGAAAAATGGATTCAGAAGTAGGCTATAGGCCAAATAAATGCTACAGAACTAAAAAACGTGTGCACTGGGCAGTACTAAGTCTTAAGAGTCTGTACATCTTGATATATATTTAATTCCTGGTCTGAGAAGAAATCATGAGAACGTCTTTTGAGCTGTAAATTTTCTTTATGATATAGTAATTTTGCATTGATTTGCCTTACAAAGGTGGGAAACTTTAGACAGCTTCATGCAACATGATGTCCAGGAATTATGTCGAGTGGTATGTTTTTGCTCTTTCTTACTGATGTATGATAATATTGTCTGTTGATATTGTGTGTATGTATAATACAATTCAGTAACATTCCTAGTAATACTGACATTAATTAAATTAAGTCTACAGGACTTGAGACAGTTTTTGCCTTGGTTTATTTCTCTTTTTTAAGAATGGGATTAATTGTGGCCTTTTGAGGATGGGGACTTTATAAAGGATAGGGAAGGTTGAAAATACGTATAACATCTGGTAGTGGTCCTTATATTGCCATAGAGAGGAATGCGATTTTGAATATGCAAGTGCATCACTTAATTTGTGAGGTTTTCCAAACTCAAAGGATGGTAGCTGGGGTAGTCCTCAGAACATTTTCTAGGGGGAGGAGGAGGATTTGGAGGACTAAAAGGGAGATGCCAGTACAAATAGACTAAAACTTCATTTTTATGTAAGTGGCTTAGAGTTTAATCAGTGTAGTAGTCATTCGTTTGTGATGAATGAATTCAGAAACTGCATGTTTATCCTATGTAAAAACTAATCTTTCTTCCAGCTGCTTGATAACGTGGAAAATAAAATGAAAGGCACGTGTGTAGAAGGCACTATTCCTAAATTGTTCAGAGGGAAGATGGTGGTATGTATTTAATCTGTTAGTACTTTTTACAATTAACTCCATTACTTGTATACATTGAAATTCTGTGGTGTTTTTTTGTTTACAGTCTTACATCCAATGCAAACACGTAGACTATCGATCTGAACGAATAGAAGATTATTATGACATCCAGCTAAGTATAAAGGGAAAGAAAAATAGTAAGTGATATGTTATTTTTTTTACCAGATGGGTTTAGTATCTGCTGATTTCAAATGGGTTTGTTGGTGCTCAGCACTTTGAAAGATCCTTGCTTTAATTTCAGATGAATGGGTCTTTCTTTTTGACACCTCGTTGGAAACATTTTTCTGTAGAAGATGTTTTCGCTTACATTACCTTTTTTCCCCTTCTCCCTTTTCCCTTCAGTGCTCCTTCCCACCTAATTCTCCAAGACATTCTCATAAAACTCTTTGAATTTTAGAGGTTTTACTGGTGTCATGAAAGTGTATACAATGCCATGTTAACAGTAACTGTATTACAGTAGGTTATAATTTATATAAGGAGATGAACTAGTGGGGAAATAGGTTCTTATTTAGACCTGACCGTAGCAATAAGAAAATAAAAAGAACGAACTAATCAGAGCAACGTAACAGTGGTCACTTATCAGCGGTCACCAAGTCTTTGGTATACAAGACATGAAAAAGGACATATAAGACTCGAGCAAACAAAATGATCTAGCTTGATATTTAACAGATGCAGAGTGAGAATAGATTTGGAAGACAGTTGTAACTGATTTTAAAATCTATTGAAATTCTTATGTGTGCCCCTACAATTTTGGTGTGTTTCTTGATATTCTTAGACAATATAAAACTTTAATTTTTATAAAGACATATCCAAATACAAGCTCTGATGCCTTAATATGTTATTTGATAAATACATTGTTAAGCCCCCAGGCTAGAGTAAACTTACATTTTTCTTCCTCTTTCCCTATTATTCCCCAATCTTCTTCATTTAGTTTTTGAGTCCTTCATTGACTATGTTGCAGTGGAACAGTTGGATGGTGATAACAAGTATGATGCAGGAGAACATGGCTTGCAGGTATTTTTCTTCTTTTAATTTGATTTTTAAATTTTATTTCTGTGTCCTTGATAAAATAACAATGCTACAGTGGCCAAAAAATTTTGCTACTGATACAACCATTCTAGGTTGTATCAACTGATCTTGGCCATTTTTCTCTTCAGGCAAGCTTTTACATAGCTCTTCTTAATTTCTGTCAGGTTTCTCAAAATGCAGCTTGGATTTTAAAACAGTCTGATCAGTGATGAATTTTGCTTTTGTACTTATAACAGTTTTAGTGACTAGAATGATTTTATGGTTAACTTCTCTACTGATTTTCAAGTCTGAGAATTTATTGAAGTCCTTCCTCTAAGAGTGGCCTAGTTCTGTGTGTCTAGTAAAAAAGCAGCATAGTTCTAAAAGTTACTTCCGAGATGTCATTCTATATAATCATCAAGAACATCAAATGAACCTGTGGAATTTTAACCATTTATCTATGTGTACATTTCTGAGCTTTTCAGTTGCACTTTGCTGCATCCACTGTAGGAAGAAGTAGTCCTTAAAATTTTTCTTTTTTCCACTAGAGTTTATTTTTGCAGCTTCTGTATAGCAGTTTTTGTCAGTAATGTTCTGTATATTCTTAGGTGTTCTCAGAAAGCAACGTGATAGCCAAGTATGTGTTGGCAGGATGCAGTGGACATGAAATTCTTAATTGATCAGAAACGAGTTTTTGCCTCAGTATTCTTTTAATTTCATTTATACATGACTTGCTCTTAAAGTAGTGTTACGTTCACATGTGTTTGCATGAATGACCTAAATTTAAATGAAATGATTTCTTGTAAGTGATGCCGCTCGAGTAGCTCATGGGAAGACTGCAGCATTAAGATGGTTCAAAACTGGGGTAAAAGTTAACTATTCTTTGTACATTGTGGTGTCTAGCCTATAAAATAAATGTCATAGGAAAAGTATTTGCAGCAGACAGATATTTTGAATTGCTAAAAATCTTACAATTTCAACTCTCTATTTCCTTTAAAATGTCTAGGAGGCAGAGAAAGGTGTGAAGTTCCTAACGTTGCCACCAGTATTACACCTACAGCTCATGAGATTCATGTATGATCCTCAGACTGACCAAAACATCAAGATAAATGATAGGTAATTTGGGGGTGGTTTTTTTTTTTTTTTTTGGCGCATTTCTGTTTGTGTGCGAGTTTTTTTGTTTGGTTGTAGAATTTGGACCTGTTGATGTATTTTATAAATAAATAAATAAATAGACAAAATCCTATTTTTGAATCAGCTCCGAGAGGAAGGTGTGTGCGCAGGCATAGGTTAGATGTCCCCAAAAGGTCATCTATTAAGGTCATCTCTAGCTGTTGTTTTGAACATAAAGCAAGTGAATGTAGTTTTTAATGCTGTATGTGGAACATTCTTTGGGCTGTGTGTGGAAAGTTGGTACATGCCTATAGGCTGCCACAAGAATAGGTAGTCCTTCGCTTTCCCTCCATCCGTTTCCATGTCTACTCACTATCAGTAGACACTGATAATTTCTCAAGGAGATGCACTGTTGGTTAGCAACTAAATCCATATTTCAACAGTAAAAAGAAAGTTAGACTGCAGCAGCTGAAAGATATACGGAAATACTCCAGGCCAGTGGTACCTGTGCTAGAAAAGCTGTATTTGTGTGCTTGCAAATAATTTTTTGAGCTAGATTCTCTTTTCCCTTCACATAGTGAATCTAAAGTAGTGCTATTTCAGTTAAAGTGCTCTTGCATTCTTATTGTTGTTGTGGAGGGCATAATTTTTCTCATGTGCCTATGAATATTATTTGTATTTCATGTAAAAGCAGTATAAAACCTGCCAGTATATGCAGTATATCCTGGAATGTCATTGTAACTGTAACTTGTTCAACTTTTTTAACTTGCTTTAAGACTAAGTATTGATGTCCTGCATAAGAGCGTGTGTCTGTCTTAAATACAAATAAAACTATCTTAATTCTTTTTCAAAATTAGGTTTGAGTTTCCTGAACAGTTGCCACTAGATGAATTTTTGCAAAAAACAGATCCTAAAGATCCTGCAAATTACATCCTTCATGCAGTTCTAGTACACAGTGGAGATAACCATGGTGGACATTACGTTGTTTACTTAAATCCAAAGGGTGATGGCAAAGTGAGTATTGAAAAACAACTAAACATATTTGTGTTTTGTAAATAGATACTTGCAGTTTTCATAATGGGCAAATCTTTGCAATTGCTGTTCCCTAACAGAAGAGCGTGCTGTCATGCTCAGTTAGTGAAGTCAAATCTCTGCTTGATGCTTTTATTTTTTATTTTTTGGTTCCTATTCTAACATATTTGTGAAACTTGCTTCTTATTTACACAAAAAAAAAAAAACACAAACCAGCAGCCCTTGGGTCTAGTTTTTGCTCTGTAGGGAGAAACTTGCATTTGGAGGCATTAAAGAGTCACTTGCCTTCTTAAGGCAAGCACCTTCATATTTGCTTTTGGCAAAAGACCAAGGGAATCCCTTCAGTCTTGTGTATGTGTGCTGAATTTGTACAGCAAGCAAGTTTTATTAGAAGTTTTTATTTATTTCTTAGACTTTATGCTGAAGCAAATATGAATGTTCCTAATGTTTCTGTGACTCAGAAATTCAGCATCTTTGCATGTCCAACTGGTGCAGGTTTAGGTGACTTGATCAGATTAGATGTTTATGGGTCAGGTGCCTCTTCCCTTGAGCTTTCTGTTTTTGTGTGTACATGACTGTTCACAGTAAAAGGAGTAGTCAGGTTTTTCTGTGAATTTGTTGCTATTTGTCTTTCACTATTTGTTTGTTTTATTGGTTTTATTGAAAATTTCCTGTAAACTACTTCAAATTTATAAATAATTGTCAGATGTCTAGTACATCATTGCACTGTATTTTTTAATAAAAAAATTTTAATAAAAAAATAAGGTCGGTTATCTGAACTTCATGTAGAAATGTGAAATATTTGAGGAACAGTCTTAAGATGAATTATTTGTACAATTATCTGGCTAAAAGCTCTTGATATTCATTGTAAAATGTTCAAATGCATCAGTAAAGCTTTGGTACTTGTGGCCTCCCTTATGCTGAGCACAGGTAGCACAAATTATACTGAACTATAGATTTTTGTTTTTAAACTCACGATGCTTGAAGAGAAATTTTAGTTACTTCAAAGAGCTGAAAGACATGCCAGAAATAGGATTCATTTATCACTCAAGAACATGTTTTTGTGTATAACATTATATTTATATAAAATTTTCTCTCCAGTGGTGTAAATTTGATGACGATGTTGTATCAAGATGCACAAAGGAAGAAGCAATTGAACACAACTATGGAGGCCATGACGACGACTTATCTGTACGGCACTGTACTAATGCGTACATGTTGGTTTACATCAGGGAATCAAAATTAAGTATGTATACTCTGCACGTGTTCCAAATTAGATAGGCATAGAGGGATTTAGGGCTATATTTTACTTCTGAATTGTTGACAGCCTTCCTATACAAAGGGGCTCCATTAGTTATAGATGGAATTTATAGATTCTGTGGGGATCGACCAGCGTTTCTCTCACTTCTGGAAAGTATGTTCTAATCCTCTGGCATCTTGTCATAGCACAGTAAGACAAGACTGTGTATCAGTAGAGTGCTTTAGCCTTAATTGTTTTATAGGATGGAAAATTAGTGACTCATGGAAATTAGATCCACTCCATTATAAAAGTGTAGATATATGTATATTAAAAACAATTGGGTGGTGGTAAATATTTTTTTAATCCTGAAACGATTAAAGAAGTCTGATACATATTTCATGGAAGTAGTGCATTTTGGCTCAGGATAGAAAATACTTCTTTTGCCAAAACATGATGATATCAAATCATGTTTTTAATTAAAAGATGAAAAAGGCAGTTTTTTTTCTTCGAATCAGAGGAAAGTCAAGTGTGTATGAAAACCCTGTTTGATCTAAATTTCAGAATGACATCACAAAATCTTCTTTGTAGGTGAAGTTTTGCAGCCTGTCACGGACCATGATATTCCTCAACAACTTGTAGAAAGGCTACAAGAAGAGAAAAGAATAGAGGCTCAGAAGAGGAAGGAGAGGCAGGAAGCTCACCTCTACATGCAAGTACAGGTCAGCTTTTGAAACAGATCAAGTTACAGCTGCCTTCCCATTAAAATTCAGAATATTGAGCCACCTAAGACAAACCTTGATTTTCAGTTTTTGAATATATTTGGAAGTAGCATTTGAACTGAAATTATAATTTCAGTGCTTGTAAGTGTATTGACGTGCAGTGAGTGCTAATGAAACAAACAGTACTGTGCTGGGAAATCAAAGCATGTTATAGGCATTTCTGTTTTCTCTAGAAGTCTGTGAAAAGTTGCTTGCAAGGAAAAATAGTAAGTTCAGGTGAAAGGAAAAGGACTAGGTTATTTTAAATGGCTGCCCTGCCACTGCACTTCTATCTCCTTCAGGAATTGTTTTCTAAAATTAGAATGTATCTAGCCATAGGCAGCAAGGCTGGACTTCTGCCAAACTGAGCTCATCAAGTAGAAGCAGAAGGAGAGAGTGCTTATATTTGCAATTATCTCTTTGGAAAAGCCAGATGGACTAGATTGTTATGAATTGCCTTAAGGAACCCTGTTTATGGCTCTTTCCAGAGCCCATCTGGCAGAAGAAAATAAAACCCATTTTCCATTTGCCTCCATGTTTCTTTGCATGTTCTTTCTGGAGTTCATAAGTAGAGATATTGGTAAAGGTTAGCTTGTTTGACACTACATTTACACTAGAGCTATTTTCAGTAGAGAGATTAGCAGAGTTGTATGGTCTGCGTCTCTGTTAACAAAGAATGCATGGGAGCTGCAGCAGATGCAGGAAACGTTTTAGGCCATCCTCCTTGCGTTACAGAAAATTATTATGTAGCCTTTTTTAAAGTGCCAACATTTTTAGAATACATGTTTCCAAGATTGGGATCTAAGTGCAACTGGTGTCTTATTGTTCATGAATTATAAGAATTACTGTATGTTAATTACTTACACTGATTTGATTCACAGTTTTTACATTTCATTATAATCTGTATACTTGCAAATTTTCTTCATGAGAACACAAATAGTGTGAGCAGTGTGATGCCATCCAGAGAGCCAATGACACTGCATAGGAAAGCATCATAAGAAAGGTATTGTGTTGTGGAGCTGAGTTAATATAAATAGTAACCTTTAAATGTAAATTTTCAGATAGTAGCGGAGGATCAGTTCTGCGGCCACCAAGGCAATGATATGTACGATGAAGAAAAAGTGAAATATACTGTTTTCAAAGTATTAAAAAACTCCACGCTTACAGAATTTGTTCAAAACCTCTCTCAAACCATGGTAAGCTTTCTGTAGCTGATTGTATGTGTTTATTTTGGTATATTATGTTCATTTTAGTCTTTATCTTCTCCAGGTATCACCAGCAGTCATAGTTTAGACCTTTGAAAATAGAAGTTCTGTTTGGGTTTAAGAAAAGTATCTTAGTCTTTTTTGTTTCCTGTCCCAACTTTTATTTATTTTAGGGATTTCCCCAGGATCAGATCCGATTATGGCCAATGCAAGCTAGAAGTAATGGAACAAAAAGACCTGCAATGTTAGATAATGAAGCAGATGGTAATAAAACAGTAAGTATTAATTGATAAAGAACATTATTTCTGTATGTCATCCCTGATTCTCAGATTTCAGAACCTAACTTTGGGGCATCAGATTTTTAAGGGTTTTGATTTAGCCTCTGTCTGGTAATGTTTTATGTTTGAGAAGATTTAATGGTGGACTTGGTAGTATTAGGTTATAGGTTGGACTGGATGATCTTAGAGGTCTTTTCCAACCTAAATGATTCTGTGATTCTGTGTAAGATTTGGGATATGGTGGGTTGATTGGGGTGGGAAGGAGGATTTTGGTGCACAATTGTTGTTCCATGAAGAAAAGACACGATCATGGTTTATACGCTAGATTTTAAACATAAATATATTTTTGAGTCTTCCATTGTTTGGGCAGAAACAATGGATTTGATGAAATGTATTGCTTAAAATGTAAAACATTGTGCTTAAATACCACATGAAAGTGATTGGTTTCACTGTTGTCTGTTTTTCTAGAATCAAGTAATTTTCTTGCTATAATAGATATAACTAGGTATATTTTTAAATGAAATAGAAACAGGTCCATTTTAAGTTAAACCTGTCATTTGTGCTTCATTAAAACTTTTTTTATTTTTTTCTGTCATCGTTTCTCTTAATAAACTTCATAAACTTCCTGTCATTACTGCAGCTAAAAGAAAAAAATCCCACTCATAGAGTAGTCCAAATTCTTGTATCTGATGAAAATGCAGATGTTAGTTTATATTATATTCTCTAGAGACTTTATTTCTTCTTCCACATCTTCTACATAGATGATTGAGCTCAGTGACAATGAAAATCCGTGGACAATATTTTTGGAAACAGTAGATCCAGAGATGGCTGCTACTGGAGCAACATTACCCAAGTTTGATAAAGATCGTAAGTATATATGCTAAAACTTGAGTAAATGCAAAATACTTTGGATATATCTCAAGAAACCTTGTGCACTCTTCCTCACGAGGGGGAGCGGAGGGGCAGGCGCCGATCTCTTCTCTCTGGTGACCAGCGATAGGACCTGAGGGAATGGAGTCAAGCTGTGACAGGGGAGGTTCAGGTTGGATATCAGGAAAAGGTTCTTCACCGAGAGGGTGGTTGCACACTTGAACAGGCTCCCCAGGGACGTAGTCACGGCACCAAGCCTGTCGGAGTTTAAGAAGCATTTGGACTATGCTCTCAGACACATGGTCTGAATTCTGATTTTGGGGTAGACCTGTGTGGAGCCAGGAGCTGGACTCGATGATCCCTTTCAACTTGGGATATTCTATGATTCTGTGTACCCGTCAAACTACGGTGCTAAAATCAGTTTTTCTCATGCAGTTTTTGCCTTCATTTCTCTTTAAGTGGAAGGCATGTTTCAAATGCTTTGAGAATCACTGAATAATTTTTATAAATACAGGTAGATTTACATAAATTCAGTATTTAAGAATATTTTATGGTCATTTATTAAATGAATAAAGGAAAGACACACTTGTGTTACTGTTTAAAGAAGAATACCTAGGTGATTTTTCCAGACATACTCAAATACGCCTTTAGTTAAAATTAAATCTTGTGTCTTCATTTCTAGATGATGTAATGTTGTTTCTGAAGATGTATGATCCGAAAACTCGGAGTTTGAATTATTGTGGACATATCTACACACCAATATCCTGTAAAATACGTGAGTTCTAAAGTTCAATTTCATTGTTGTAATTGAAAATTTTTAGAGACAATGGATTGCCAAATCTAATATTAGTTGTTTTATTGAAATCAAAGATAGGCCATAGAGAGAAATTTTGATTTCTGCCAACACCAGTGCTGGTTCTCTGATACGGTTTTCTTCCCCATGTTGTCAGTGAAACTTTCTGCAAGGCTGAGAGCATTGCCTTAACACAACGTTGGCTGTCAGTTAAATTTTTTACGGGTTTATGGTATTCTCCAGGTGTTGCTGAACATAAAAAGTTGTTTCAGACTTGCTGTAAAGTTTTGTGATATGGTATTGCTCCCAAGTTTGTTTTTCTTCCTGTATTTCAGGTTATTTTGCAGAATGTACCTATGCAGTAGCTCTTAAAATACTCTTGTACGATTTGAGTACTCTTGTACTCATTTTCACAATGGTAGCCTGAGAGCAGCTGCTTGGATTGGCTTGGCTGTGAGCCTTGGTTTTCATATGGGTCCATTTAAAGAATTCAGCAAGCGGCCACCGAGTTAAAATACTTTGTCATTTTGAATATCTCATTCTGTTGATTTGTACATACTTCCTGTTTTTGTATTTTATCCACGTGAATTTTTTGAAAAAAAGATAAAAATCCTTCTCTGGAGAAGGAACAGTGTTACTTAATCTCCATGATTTTGAACGGCCTTGCACATTTTTTGTTGTTGTTCAGATGAAGCAGAAAGAAACCTTGAAGTCTGTCTCTGGGTTGAATCTCAATACAGGAAGCTTTAACCTTGAAGGTTCCATTCGTTAGAAAGCCATTTTAAAACTATTTAACCAGAACAGAAAAAATAGATTCTTTGTTACTTTACAGATAGGTCTTGGGAGCAGTTAAAGTGCAATGCATTTCACACTTCTTTTCTTTTCCTTTCCGATAGGTGACTTGCTTCCAGTTATGTGTGAGAGAGCAGGATTTCCACAAGAAACTAACCTTATCCTCTATGAGGTTTGGATTGATAGACTTGTTTATCATAAAAATTAGAATTCCTGTACCAGTAGCGAGTTTTTGTTTTTAAAGACAAGCTGCTGTGTGATAACATTCTAAACTGTGGATAATGAAAAAGAAATAACCAAGTAGGTTGAGATGCAAAGCCTACTATGGCAGGTGTGACCTAACGTTCTGCTGTACAACACAGTTAGACACAGTACTGTCACTCGTACATATATTCACACAGAAGGGGACACTTGGGTCTGGAGAGTTTGTGGAATTGACATCCATGGACATTTTCAGAACCTGAAGGAACAAGGCCCTGAACAAACGGATTCTAAACTGGAAGTTAGACCTGCTTAGAGTAGGAGGTTGAGCTAAAGGCCTCCAGTTGTTCCTTCAAATGAAAATTATTCTGTGATTCAAAATGCACATCTCTGAACTTTTGATACTATCCATCTGTTTCGCTTTGTAGTCTTGCATATATACTTAAGTACATTTCTGGTGTTCCCGACTCTCAGTCAGTTTAAAAAAAAACAAATGGTGAAGATTTACTTGCAAATTGAAGGTCAGTATTTAAAAGGTGCATAAAAGCTACTCATAATTGATATGTATGTTATAATACCCCGTGAGGTATGAATCTGTTAACAGGGCTCTGTCAAAACAATACATTTTCCTCGAGAACCAAAGGGTTGAGTATTTTGACTTGATCAAATAAAGGTAACAAAGTATTCTGAATTAACATTTTTGTCATTTACATTCTATAACTAGAGAAAAAAAGGCCTTATTGGTTAAAAAAGGTTGCTTGTAACAACAGTAATTTACAAATCATAAGCACTCTGTAACTAGTAGCTTTGAAGTCTATAGTGCTGCAAGAGAGTATCAGCAGATAGTTAACTTCGGAACATTTAAAATTAGACAACTAGAAGTGTGAGGCTGTAAAAATAAATAAAAAAAATCTACACAAACTGCTGCATGAGCAGTTTTGCTAGTACTAAATCCGTGTATATCCTCTGAATCTGTGTTAGAGGAGCTAATGCTGCCAACATCATTGGCCGTTGTATGTTCAGACTATGCTCTTAGGCAGCTGAGTTGAGAAAATGTTGCATCTTCTTCCGTCCTTCCACGAGTTACAAGTTAGCAGACAAAATACTTAGTCTGCTAACATGTTTCTGCCCAAATACAGAAATAATAAATCTTTGCAATTGCTGTATTTATTGAGTGCTGAAGGAGCAGATCTTGCCAAGGCAAAGTCCTTGCTATAGTAAGAACAAGGGAGCTGTTTTTAATTGTATGTTTTGTTAGCAGTCATGCTGCTCTCTCTGGTGGTTCCAGGGGTGCACATGCAGTTCCATGCTAAAGAGCAGAACCGCCAGGTATTGCTGTATATGTTTTCAAAAATCACACGCGTCTTAGAATATGCAAGACATTTTTACTCTTTTACAGGTCATGGTTGCATTTGATTCTAGTTTTAGACAGGTGCTTTTATCCCAGGACATTATCCTACAAGTATAAATAATATGTATATAGATATTTTATAATATAGGCATTTTTAATATGGCTTTGTTGTCTTTTTTGTGTTATTGTACAAAAGGTCTGCACTATTAAAATTAGTAAGCATAATTGGTATTCTTCCATCTTTCTATAAGCTGGATCAGTAGAAAATTAACCTGAAATTTTTACAAAATTTCATTGATATGATAATACTGACTGATAAAAACTTTAAGATTACTTGAGTGAGAATTCTAAGGTAAAGTATTGGTAAAATAAGCAGTCCGTTTTATCAATAATAATGAGGTGGCTGTGAACCTTAGCTAAGATGACATTAAAAAAAAATGTATACACACTTCCTTCAGTTGAAAGAAGATAACAGAAATTATCAGATTATGTTTACTGTTGTGACTTCTATTTTTGTCTTTTGTTTATTCTATGTGATAAACAATTTTTGTTTTTCATTGCAGGAAGTTAAACCCAATTTAACAGAAAGGATTCAAGACTATGATGTATCTCTTGATAAAGCTCTTGATGAACTCATGGATGGTGACATCATAGTGTTTCAGAAGTATGTATTTTAAGGGGCCAGCTTATCACTGAATTAAATCACCTGGTTCAATTTGAAAACAGAACTTCCGTTAATTTAGTGCTTTAACAGGAGCAAAATATAGTTTTCCAGCAGTAGACATTCTCAGCAGTTCTCATTTGTTCACTCAAAGGGGAAATGAAAAAAATATTGATAGCTTTTTAATTATCACATCACATAATTTAAGGAAATTCATTCTAGTTTAGAAGACTAATACTCATAAATACTAAGGTAGGTCTCACTATTACCAAAGAGTGTTGTTCTGCAATACATCTGAGTTCTGCAGCTTTTTACTTGGAGCCACCACCATAACTCAGACAGTGAAGAGCCTGCCAGAATTTCAGATCTTGGGCTCTATACCATTACTACTGTACAAGGCTCTTGACTTAGAGCTCCTTTCAACTTAGAACTAAACTCCTTTCCCTTTTTCTTTTTATTCATGCTCACATTTAAGTTCCATACTGGTCTACAGTGATGAGATGCTCCCAGTTTGCTTGAGCATATGCGACTCATGGGTGTACTGGTGCTTCGACTGGAGTTTTCTCCAAGGCAACAGGAGAACTCCCGCTTCTTAAATCCATTTAAGGGATCTTTCCTAAGCTTTTCAGGGCTATAAATCAGCATTTCTATGCTCTCACTCCTGATGGTCACGCCCAACTGTGTTGCTCTGTTTCTCTCCATGGGCTGACAGTGGGTGGAAGCCAGCTAGTCTATCTTCAGCACTCTTACCCCAGATTATGTGAGATGAATGTATTTCTCATGTCATGCCTTGGAACTCGCATTCCCTGTTGACCCAGTTGGTGTTATGCACCTTTGGCTGGCTGCTGACTTTTGGGTAAGTGCACAGCTTGTACCCTGGTGCTGTTTCTCTGCTGAGAAGATAGGGGTACAGGTCAGTAGTGACCCAAACCAGCATCTGTGCAGATTGTTTTGCTTCTGTGGTTCAAGGAGTGCTGTTGTACATCTGGCCTCTATGCAAAGCAATTAGTACAGGGAAGTATATGGGAAGTTTTGGCAACATTAATAAAGACACACACTAATGTGCCAGGGTGGGGAGGGAGGGAAGAACACTGCTAGAATGCTGCTGTGAAACGAGTGGAATTGTCTATTGCCAGATTGCCAAGTGAGTGAACACAGTGTGCAAGCGTGTTGGCTCTTGCACTGCACAGAAATATTCAAGGGTGTGGGTCACTACTGACTGTATTAGTTCTACTGTGTACAAGTGGTGGCTCTTTAAAAAGGTTTCTCAACTTTATTTCTGTATTTCTCAACTGTCACTGACTTACTGTAGCACCTGTTTTTAAGAGCCCTAGCTATGTGTATGTGTAACAATGTAATATGTAATGGTATTATCATTTGTCTGCTTTTGTAGGGATGACCCAGAAAATGATAACAGTGAGCTACCAACAGCTAAAGAATACTTCAGAGACCTCTATCATCGAGTGGATGTCATTTTCTGTGATAAAACCATCCCCAATGACCCTGGCTTTGTTGTTACTTTATCCAATAGAATGAATTACTTTCAGGCACGTACCCTATTCGTTTTTCTGCATTTATTTCCTTGTGCTGAAAGTGACTTCTGCATGAGTTCACAAACGCGTTATAAATATTTTTAGAAGAGTAGATATGTTCTTGTACGCTTCTTGCATTGTGGTAATAAAAAATTTAAGAAAGTCACTAATGCTTGTGAGAAGAAAATACTTTAAAAATACTAGTTTTATTAATAAGAAGTTAGTTGACAACATAATTCTTTACATGCCCTTCTACCCTAAGAAGTGATATTCTACTGAAATTATAGGTTTGCTTACTCAATGTACATGTAAAACTTGCCCAATTTATTTAGCTGTTAATAGAAAAATACCTGGGAACCTAATGATACCTATTTTCTTTGCAGTTTACCAGCATTATTAATTTTGTAGACCAAACTGTATTGCTTTCTTCACACAATGCTGTTTAAGGCTCATAGGCACTAATGGACCAAATCTGTTGTGTTCATAAAGGATGATAACAGGGTTTTTAGGAGAGGAAAACTGGACAATGAAACTGTTTAAAAAGTTTTTAAAAACAGTAAATAAAGCTGGGCTGATCTATTTAGAGCTTGGTTAGGCCTGGCTCCCTGCAGTTCTCTTGCTGTTGCTATTACCAGAGTCAAGAAGAGTATGCAAAAGCAGACAGTTCATTTTCTGGCACCAAAGGTGGGAACTTTGTGCACCTGAATATACAGGGAAAGTCAGAGGTGACTTTTGCTATCCTGTCCTTGTTGTCTGCTCTTCCATGACTCACTTTCTCTTCTTTCATTTTTACGTGAAGTATAAAATGAAGTATAAAGTTCTTTACAGCTCCTTTTGGCAAGGGAAAACTAGACAGAGGATTCCCATGCTTCTTGTGAGGCTGTGGCATGAAATATTGATGGGAATAATGTGGTAATATAGCCTAGCAAGCTAATTCCTTTGAGTGAATTAAAGAACAGTGGGAATTTTCAAAGAACATGTCTTATTTCCCAAATAATATTATAATAAAAGCAAAAGAGGTGTGGAGCTATTGTTGTGGATTTTGTGGCCTTGTGGTGACAGTGATTTTTTGTAATAAGAGGCAAATTCCCTTCCCATTTTTTTCCCCTCTTATTCCGTGTCAGCTGTTCAGAATCTGGTGATACTAGTTTCTTTAGCCTTGGAAAAGTAGACATAGTGAGTCTCTCCCAGAATTTCTGTAGCATAATGTTCTTGAAGTAGTATAATGAATGATTGGGGTTGGACCAGATGACCTCCAGAGCTACCTTCCAACCTTAACCATTTTGTGATTGTATGATTGTAGAGCAATGTCACAACTATTTCAAAAATTTCAGAACTTACACAAAATTTTATTTGCAGGTTGCAAAGACAGTTGCACAAAGACTTAATACGGATCCAATGCTATTACAGTTTTTCAAGTCTCAAGGGTAAGACAAATTTTCTAAGTATGGTGTTCAGTGTCTGAAGTATTCTTTAAAATACTTAGCCCCAGAATAGGTAGGTTTCAGTTAATTTGTAGCTTCTTCCAGGCTGTAAACTAATTCTTTACCAGTATAACGTTAGCATTCTGGCATGCGCAGCAAGTTGCATAGACAGCCTACTAACTGTTACAGTGGCTGGCTCTAGAGACTCTATGAATAGTGCATTTTATAAGAATTCTGGTAAGTAAAATTGAAAAAAAGAAACATTTTAAAGGATCGTTGTTTAAACAAAATTTCTGAAATGATTAATTGTTTGAGCCTTACTGTATGGGTCAAATTATTAAACTAATGGAAGTGCTATTTCAGTGAATGCAGCTTTCTAGAATGGAGGAGACCAGAAATAAGTGCACATAAAAGCAGGATTTTTGCTGCTGTTAAAGCTTTAAATTCAGGAGTTACTTGACTCTGACTTTTGGTTTTACTATTTATTTTTTGGAAGTCTACAAATGAGGAAAGTTAACTCTGTCCTGGCCAGACCCAGTACAATGACTGTGATCTCACACAGCTGCTAAAAGGGATGTTTCTGGTTAAAGTGGGGTTTTCGGGTACGGTTGTGTAAAACTGGATTTGAATCTATAGAAAACTGCAACCGTAGCAGAAAACGGCATATTGGTGATTATAGGTATATGCTTCAGGAACAATGCACGTGCACACAAATTACAGAAACGTTTTGTATTTATGTAAACGTAGTCTCTTCAGTCATTAACCTGCAGGTATCTCCATTTCTCATCAATGGGCCTGTCCCAGTTTGGATAGCTCTGTATAGTTTACAGTGCTGCGGTCACTCTGGAATTTTGCTGTGTCATATGGCTCCACAAATTAACCTTTCACAATCTAAATCATGTGACTTTAGTGCTGCTATACTAGTAGTTTCAGAGGAATGTAGGTCTGCCACTCCGCAGGATTAAAGGTGAGCTTTTAAATGTCCTAGAGAGTTAACGCACACAGTGAATGGTATTTCTGTTCCCATACGCGTGCCTGATTTTAAAAATCATTAAAGCACTGTATATAACTCTGCTTAGGCTGTACTAGCAATTATGAGAAACTAGTAGCTAAGAATAAGAATGTTCTTGGTACTTTGACTTACTGAGCAGCAATAGATTGTAAAGAGATACTTGTGTTTTTCTTTTCTGTAGTTATAGGGATGGCCCTGGTAATCCTCTTAGGCATAATTATGAAGGTACTTTAAGAGATCTTCTGCAGTTCTTCAAGCCTAGGCAACCTAAAAAACTTTACTATCAACAGGTAAGAGTCTTTTTGTTTTTGTTGGTGTGAATAAAAAGAAAATCTGCCCTATACAAAGTATGCCTAAAGTGTTTCTCTTTTCTTCTTTAAGCTCAAAATGAAAATAACTGATTTTGAAAACAGAAGAAGTTTTAAATGCATATGGCTAAATAGCCAATTTAGGGAAGAGGTGAGTGAGGTTGGCTGTTAGTCTCATTTGTTATCATTTCTTTGTTGAAGTTGGTATAGCTGTGATTATTACAATTCATACACTGCTGTCTCTGAAGAACACCAAATTAGAACAGAGCTGTACCTTATATAAAAACTGTGCCAGTTCTTAACAAAAAAATTGACAGTAAAATGGGTGTTCACTTTAGTAATTTATATTTTTTAAAGATGGATTTTTGATGAAGAATCCAGTGTATTGTGCTTTAATATGGTTGTTCACATTTTCAGGTTTTCTAATCATTTTTCTGTTCTAAATACCACATAGGAAATAACAGTATATCCAGATAAGCATGGGTGTGTACGGGACCTGTTAGAAGAATGTAAAAAAGTTGTAGAACTCTCTGAAAAAGGTTCAGGGAAATTAAGGTAAAGCTGGAAGATTTTGGATTTCTTCTATGTGATCATGTGGTGGATTGTATGCAGAAAAGTATCCATATAATTCAGAATACTGTGAAAACTATTACAAAATGAAGTCTAATACTGTGTTAAAAAATAAAAAGCTTCAGGATTCTCATTAAGAGAGTTCTTATTTAATACAAATATAAATCTTATGTAATTATGTAAGTTTATGAAATAAAATAAGTTCTTGAGATGCCTAAGATTCATCAATTGCAATTGTTAACTCGCAACTTAATAATTGTTTCCAATTCAAGCATTTCATGCTGTTTGCTTTTCAGGAGTGAAAAGTTGAGGTCATTTAAAGAGAGTTTAAAAATAATTAAAACCCTTGCACTGGTAAAATTGAAAATTTATTAATAGTATCTGTTTACATTCTGACTACACTAATTCTTGGTAAGGTTTGAGAAACAAATGTTGCATTGATTTTGTTTTTTTTCTTTTCCCCCTCACTCCCCTTTTTCAATGCTTTTTTCTGTTTGTGTGTTTTTAAGGCTGCTAGAAATTGTAAGTTACAAAATAATTGGTGTCCATCAGGAAGATGAGCTGTTAGAGTGTTTGTCACCTGCAACAAGTCGAACATTTCGAATAGAGGTAAATATTACTTTCTTTAAGAAAGTTTAAAATTTTACTTTGAAAGAAGAAAGTCTTTCAAGTGGTTGTTATCTTTTCCTAGATTCTGATTTTTCAAGTACTGTGATGCTTGCAGCAAGCTAGAATACATGATGATACATATGTATTTTTAAAGATAATCCTTGCAAAATTTTTCCTTTGTTTCGTCTGCTACCTCGTAATGGTTCTGTTCTTTCAATTTTTACATATGCTTATATAACAATACATGAACAATTGGCAAGGGCCTGTCCTGAGGACATTTGCCTGTTAGCAATAATTCCAAGGTTTGTATGGGGACTCATGGAGTAAATTTTTATGCTCAGAACCCACATCGATACGTAGAATTGTATTCGAAGACTGTTTCCTTTTCTTTTTAAGTCTGAGCTTCGTGAGCCAAATCTTGTTACTTACTGTGTGATTTTTCTAAACATTTCATCTTGCAAATCTGTTAACTTGCCTCAAAGATCAGAAATAGAAAAGTAAGCTTCCAATGTAAAGCTGTAATGACAAGATAACAAGAGAAGGTCTGTGATATTTTTATAACTACAGCTGATGGAAGATTTCATGTCAAAAAAGCCATTTGGGGAAGCCAAGAGAGTATTTTATCGAATAGGGGAAGCCGAAGTGCTGTTGTGACGTAAATGAATGACTCCTGGGGGGTGAAGGTGGGGGGGTGACTGTGTCAAACGAGGTGGTTCTTTAATTGTTTTTAAATAGACTTGTTTTGCATCAGTAACAATACATCAATTATGCATTTAGTTACTTAATAAGTTATTTTTCTGTGGAAGCTTTAGCTGATTGCAGTCATAATTTTGTGTCTGGATCTAGGAAATTCCTCTGGACCAGGTAGATGTAGATAAAGAAAATGAGATGCTAATCACAGTGGCACATTTCCACAAAGAGGTTTTTGGGACATTTGGAATTCCATTCTTGCTGAGGATACACCAGGTACATGTGCTTCCTTCCCTTTTCTCCTATGGGGTAATCTTTATGATGTTTTCTTAAAGTACCGTAAAAGAAATTGGTTAGTATAAGAAGTGTGTAGGAAAAAATTGCTCCTGTTATTTAAAATAAAAAAAAAAAAAAAAAAAAAAAGTTCTGCCCCATATATGAATTCTTGTGGTTAAATCACTTACTGTCTTGGTTCTCCTTTGCATATACAGATTGTTCGGTGTTTCACTGAGCCTTTGTAGGTCTTGAACATCAAGCCAGTCACGTGAAGTGCTGTAAATGTAACATTAAAAAAATAGAGAAATAAAAATAGAATCCTATTTCTAATATTGTGTTAGCAATTCCAATGTAAACTTGTTGACAAAAGTGGCTAAGCCATTGTTGCTTGGCTTCTTACTGAGACACATGATTATGAATAAGGAGTGAGTTTGCTTTCTTGAATATTTTCTGAAATGACATTGCATTTTATAACTCATTTCCAAACTTTAATAATTTGGTGTGCTTTATCTTCCAGGGCTGGAAGTTGATACAAGAGTAAAAGCTAATTTTGAAAGCTTAATTTAAATTCTTAAGTTTTTATGTGGTGCTATTCCAACCAAGTGTCACACTATTTCTTTCAATAGGAAAGTGTGTTTATGAGGGCAGTTAGCGCTTGTGCTTCTAAACTGTTTTTTCTGGTTTTTGTATGTTAGTGTATATGAAACGTACCTAGTTTCATAAAAGTTTTGGAGTGAGAAATATGTCCACATCTCTGAATCTTGTGTATCTTGTGTATCTTTGAATGTCTTGTTTATTTTTGACTGATGTAGAGTAAAATCTTTGTGTTAATTTTTGGTGGAAGCCATTTGCGCTGCATTTCCCTAAGACAGCTTATATACTATTGATCTTTAAGTTAACGCCATTTAGCACTATATTTCAAGCAGCTTATGTACACAAGATGCAGAAAAATACTATAAAATTTACTAGTTGAGAAGGGAGCATCACAGCTGTAGAGGTTTTAAGAAGCAATATGCTTAGGAAAGATCTTTTTTTTAAAAAAAAAAAAAACATAACAAAAAACAAAAAAAAACCACCCCTATTTTGCTGCTAATTTTCTAACTTTGTTTCTTAACTTTAACCTGACTTGCGTATATCAAGCAAGTCAATTTATGGGATAGTTTGTGTAATGATGAATCAATAAGACTTGCAGGTGCTGAGCTTATAGCAAGTTGTACATTGTTCTCTGTCATAGTGGATGATGTTGACATTTCGGTAATTTTGGTGATAACTAAGAGATTAAGATAGGCGATGTATTCTAATGTAGCTTGAAGTAGGAAATACTAACAGCACCCCCTTTCCNNNNGAAGAAATACCAACCGCACCCCCCCCCCCCCCCCCCCTTTTTTTTTTTTTACATTAAAAATCTTGTAATCATTAGGGTGAACACTTCAGAGAGGTTATGAAGCGGATTCAGACAATGCTGGACATACAAGAAAAAGAATTTGAAAAGGTAATGGCAAGTTGGGAGAAGTTTTATTGCTGCTTGTAGACTCTAAGTTTATTTTAAGAAGTTGGAAAAGCATAAATTTGGGATAAGTGTAGATGTTGATCAGTAGAACAGTTGTTTGCCTTAATGAACTTTCTGAGAATAATTAGGTAGAATGTGTAGGACTAGTACTTCTATACTGTATAAAAAGAGATACTCGGCAAAACAGTAGAATAACATAGAAAAGTTCGGATGGTACAGAAGCTCGAGAGGCAAACCACTTCAGTTTCCTGCTCAGAGTAGAGCTACCTTAAAGTTAAGTCAGGTTGCTCAGGATTTTACCTAATTGTAATTTAAAAACTCCCAAGAATGGGAATTCTTCCACATTCTGGATAGCATATCTTGGAGCTTTACCACTGTCATTGAGAAGTTTTTTTTTTTTTTCCTTGCGTGAGATCAGAATTTGTCATTTTGCAGATTGCGATAGTTGCCTCTTTTCGTTTTGCTGTGCACCTCTTGGAAAAGTCTGCGTTGGTCTTCACTGTATCACCCTTCAGTCAGTGGAAGACCAGATGTTCCTGTTAGCCTTTTGTTCTCTGGGCTACATAAAAACATTTCCCTTAGCTGCTTGTGTGTCTTGTGCTCCAGTCCCCCCTAACTGTCTTACTGGCCTTTGCTGGACTTGCTGCAGTTTATTGCCAACTCACTTTCGTTGGAGGGCCTGAACTGGACACAGTATTTCAGATGCAGTTCTCAAGATTTCCTGACTGTTCATTTTATCCTACTGTCCAAGTAGTTGATGAAGATCTTAAACAGGATTGACCTCGGTATCAACCCGTGAAGAATACCACTTATAACCAGCTCTGTGTTAGACTAAGAAATTAGACTTGGAGGCTTTCTTTTAGTACAGTGTCTTAACAGTTTTCTTCCTTTTCATAGTTTAAATTTGCAATTGTAATGATGGGCCGACACCAATATCTCAATGAAGATGAGTATGAAGTGAACTTGAAAGATTTTGAGCCCCAACCTGGTGAGTTGTTAAACAACCTGACTCTTGTTTTGACCTGCAGAAGTTGCTGAAGTTGCTCTGCCAGTTGTTATAATGCAGTTATCTTTAACTCAGAATGCAGAAACAGATTAGTTGCTCTTTGTACGTCAAGTACATTATATATAGTAACTAAGCAAGTATTCGTATATACTTGTATGCACACTTAATTGTTAATCTTGAGCATACATATTCTATAGACATACAAATTACTGCATAATGTTTGCTTGAGAGCTAGAAGTTTGCATTTGAACGACCAAATAGGTCAAATATCCATATAGCATACTTTACAGAAGAGTTACGTCACTTGCACTGTACCTGTATTGCTCACTGCTCCTTTGTATATTTGATTCTGACATCGTTATTGGAGTAGATGCTTATATTATTCCTAAAAGATAAGGTGCATCCTCATATGTTCCTTTTTGTAAGTGTGCTGCATAGAGGTATTTGAATTCTCATATTCATTGAAGACATTTCTTGTTCTTTCTCGGTATCTTCAATGAATCTGTAGAATCTAACAAGAATATTACATATGTGAATTGGATGCTGTTTATTTAGATTCTTCAGACAAGATTCACCAAGCTACAAATGCAGCTCTGTTCTGAATTTGTCTGTGGAGGTGGTCTCCCATCTTATTTACTCAACTGATATTTAAAGCTTTATTCTCTGAGGAATTTACATGTAGGAGAAACCAGGTTAATCATTCAGGAGTTTCACCACAGTCATCTTTTGGGAGTTTTAGTTGGAAATGACACCCTTGAACTTCCAGTCAGGGCTCTATTGAAAGCCTTGAATTCATGTTTTTTTTGGTTAGGTTTTTTAATTTTTTTATTTTTTCCCTAGCTTAGCTGACTGTTTCTTTTTGTGAGCTGCTCTGTCTGGTAGAAACGAGATTGAGGACAACTTGCTCTCTGCAGTTCTATTTTTTCTAACAACTATGAGCTCTGTTTTTTGTTGGCAGGTTATGCTAGGGCCAAATTTGCTCTGATTTTTTTCAAGCTGTGTTCTGGACTTACATAACAGTTGTAAAGAACTCCTGTAACTGTCCATTTATTTCAAAATCCACAGAGACTTAGCCCTATAGCATTAATGAGTACTTTACAGGAACCTAGCAAAAAGTCATCTCACTGTGGTATGTTATGCAGCCAGGTTTATGGCTCATAGCTGTGAACATAAGGGGACTTGCCAAAACTTTGAATGCCTGCATGTGAACAAGCCATCAGGGAGCAGAGGGAAGTGTGGCTTGTGTCACTGGGGGCACCTGCTTTTCTGCACAAATTGTGAGGGGTCTCTGGATGAATAACTCAGAAGTAGACATTTGACAGTGGACAGATAAACCCTCTCTTGTGTGCTCAGAGCAGGCAGAGTCCTTATTTTGTTCCGAGTCATCTTTCTGAGTGCAGGGAAAGGGAAGGCAATAGTCCAAAACTAGCTCTTGGACTTTCTGAGCAAAGCTAGAGCCAGTATTGCCAAAGCAGCATGAAAGTCTAGGTAACTAGGTCAAAAGTACAGAACATGGCAGAAATTGGAAAAGGGAGAACTTGAAGTGTTGGAAGCAGTTGTAGGAAATCTGAGACTAAAGGGTTTTAATTTGAGAGTTGCCCTTTTGATATAATACACTTTGATAGAATTAATTCCCCCTGAGATGTTCCTGTTGGGTGATAATATGATGCTCTAATGCCTTCTTATCTAAATAGTATTTCAAGGTGTAGGGCTCACAAGTTTCTGCAAATACCAAATTTTAACACGTGCTGGACTGACTGAACTAAAGGTTTGGCTTTCTCTAATTTTATCAACGTAGTTGATGTCAATCGATACTGTCCCTATCGTTTTGTAAAGATGAACTCTAATGACGACTGTGCTGGTGCTAACAGCCTAGGACTTGATTTCTTTCTTTAAAAGAAGTTAAGATGATCTCAGCCTGATTGGCAGTTCTTTTATATTTGACACTGAACCGTTACATCAAACAAAAAGAAGAATTAATTTGATTGAGGAAAACATATCCAAAAAATGCAGATGCAGACAACCAAAAAGGTCAAGTGTTTTATGCTTTAGTGATTGCAGTTGATGTCTTGAAACGTAGGAGTGTGCTTTTCTTGCTGGGGGGCTATTTAGTTTGTGGCATTGTTATTTCACTTCAAAGAACATTTGATGCTATCCATTGAGGACATCTTGTAAATGGGAAAGATTCCCTTTTAAGAAGTACATGGACTGTGTTTTTTCATGCAAATTAGCAGTAGGTAAAACAATATTGGGTTGAACAAGTGAAAATTTCTGTATGTTTTCTTTATAGTCCAAATATGACAAAATTTTTTTTCTAATAAGTACAAGGTCAGTTACATGATTTCTTAACTCATTATTTACATTTTACATGTATTTAAAGAATGCTCCTACTTTAACCAGGTGATAAGAATAACTTAATACAGCAGCAATCACTGATAATATAGCAAATACTACAGGTTATCGTATTTAGATGATGACTTCCTGTTTCAAACAGGCCCAGCAATGCTCTGAAAGCTGGTACTTCAATTGACATGCCTCTGGCCATAAATTATAACAGGAAGTTTTTTTTACTTTAGTGCATACTTCTCTGGTGTAAACTCCTGTAAGTGACTGAAGAGGAGGAACACCAGCTACCTGATGCAGAAACAGTTACAGAACAAATTACAGGAAGGAAAGCAGTGGTCAGGAAAGCAGCCCTCTTGGCTGTAGACTTGTAGGATTGTTCTGCAGTCCTCTTCCATACTGTACGTTTCCTAGCAAACTGAACAGGGCATGCATGAGTAATTTTTGTAAAGGAAACTTTTCAACTTAGTCTTAAAAACTTCATTTTTTTCTCTTTTCTTTTCTAGGCAACATGTCTCATCCAAGGCCATGGCTAGGGCTTGACCATTTCAATAAAGCCCCAAAGAGAAGTCGCTACACTTACCTTGAAAAAGCTATTAAAATCCATAACTGACTTAACCAGATTATCAAGGCAAGGGACAAAAATAAGTGTGTGTGTGCACCTTTTTAACAACTGTAGAACTTTGGTACACGTGCACTATATCTGAAGTCTTCAGCAAGAGGATTTGCTGCTGATGTTAATTTTATTTTGTTGAGGCTGTTCAGTTTGGCTTCTCTGTATCTATTGACTGCCCTTTTTGAGCAAAATGAAGGTGTTTTTATAAAGCTTGGATGCCAATGAGAGTTATTTTATGGTAAACGTAATGCAAGGCAATTGTCAGCATAATGAGGGAAGAGTTTAGTAGAACAGTTGACATTGGCAAAATATTTGTCTGTAGTACGTTTATAGATGGCATAAGCTGGCTGGCTGCCCTTCCTGGTATGGTATTCACCATCACTGCAGCTAGTAAGTCTTATGTTTAGACTCACATCAGATTTATTTCCTTCAGTTATACTTTAAATGACATTTTTGTGCATTTGTAAATGCAAAAAACTCACATCATCAATAAATAGCAATCTCTACTTCATTGTGTACATTGTTGGCACTTATTCGGGATTTTTGTCTCCTCCAGCTGCATAGAATCTTTTTTAATAAACTAGTTTTCATTTAATTTAGTCACTACTTTGCATCCCGTTTTGCCAAGTGGATGCCCTGACTCCTAAAATGAGATATTTGGGTCTTTTTATTAAATTTTCAACCATTGTTGAATACAGTTGCAATTTATTATGCCATCTTCTGGGAAATAGAATGACACTCAAAGTTGGCAAAAGCAAGTGAAAGGATTATAAATATCATTAATTTAGTTAACATGGGAAGAGATGGGGAAAACACAAGAAATAGCCTTTTAGCACAGAGGGGCATGCTCACTAGTGTTTAGTAAGCTGTTGACTTTGTATAAAAAAGGAGGAAAAAAAAAAAGAAAAAAGAAGAAAAAAAGAAAAAATGAAATTGTATATTTAATGAATGAACATGTACAATTTAACACTTGGAGGTTAATTTTGTTGGGTGAGTCTGCAAGTGAATTTCACTGATGTTGATATTCATTGTGTGTAGTTTTATTTCAGTCCCCAGACTGCTTCCTTTTATTTTGGAGCTAATGCCAGCCGCGTGTCTAGTTTTGAGTGCAGTAAAGGTAGAATCAGCAATTCACACTTAATTTTACATTCTTTTCCAGTATTTTATTTTGTTTCTGTAGCCGCAGTGTACAACAACTCTTCCTGTATATTGCCTTTTTTTGCTGGAAAATGTTGTATGTTGAATAAAATTTTCTATAAAATTTTTCTTCGGTGAGTGATGACGTGGAAGTTGAAGAAGATTTCTCTTCTCCCTGGAAATAGAGTTCTGGGAAATGATTTCATTTGTGAGGTTTTGCTAAAGGTGTGTTTTCCTTCTTCAGTGTTGACAATTGTGTAACCCTCATATTGGTTGTTTTGGAGTTTGGGGGGAAATTTGTGGGCTTTTCTGTTCAGTTGTTTTAGGTTTTGGAATTTTTTGTTTCGTTTTTGTTTTGTTTTTTACCTCCTAACTAGCTACATTTGAGCTTAACAAATAAAAGGGTTTTCCAGGAAGGAACCATGTACAAATAAGATGAATGGAAAAATTATTTTACTAGGTTGTTTGTAAAGCTTGTAGTAGAGTCTTTGTGGTAGACTTGACTCTGCCTGCCTGTACAAAATTTTGTCATCCAGATTCTCAAATCTAATATTATAAATGGTGTAAAATTAAAATCTGGAGTCTCTAAAGGTAAGCTCTCTTAATAGAGTGATAGGTTCCCACTGTAATGTGTTCCCTGTATTCATACCCAAAACAAAGTCCTTAGAAGCTTCCTCTTCTTGGACCTATCAATAAACATTTAGTAGGGGCTGTATACATGTGATGGCCTTTATACTTTTTCCTGAGATGTGGGTGCTGGTAATCACTGAAAACACCAGCAAGTATTTTTAAATTAAATTTTAAGATATTTCATTCTTTTAGCTTTAAAAATGCATTAATCTCCAATGTTAGGTGTGTCTGGGTTTCTTTTTAATTTATATCTTGTGGTGCTTTTGACTGTCTCTTATTCCCAGTCAAGCAAAGTAGTTGTTTACATTGTTTTTGTCGTCTGAGTACGTAGGTTACAGGTAGAGGGAAGTGCTTAAATGGCATGCCTTAAATGGATCAAGTTTTCCTTTGACGTGTGTTTGCATTGAACTGGTGAGAAATGCAACACAGCCCAAGGCAACTGGTGTTTTTACTGGTAGTACTTGGGTTGTCTCTACAGGCTTTCAGTAAATGTCAGGGTTTGTATTCAAAATATTTGTGTAAAATTAGATACTCCGATCAGCAGTAGTATGCCCTAATTATATTTTGTGAATTTAGTGTTGTGGTAGACAGATACGAATTGAGCTTGTATCTGAATGTCACTACGTTTTAGCATTAATTTATGGGATGATGGCGGCTTCTAGGGAATATCTTGAGAAATCGCAATACTTCCTATTTCAGAAGAAAATATTGCTAACAAAGTAAATTTTGGGTGCCTTTTGATTTTTAGATGACTAGTTTTTACACGCTTCACTATTTGTGCTATTCCCACACCAATTTTGAAAAGACAATACATTAAGGCATTCCGTATGCACTGTTTTCAGTAACTGAAGTTTTTTTATGAGAACAAATTCTTTTGGAGCACAAATAACTTGTTACTCAAATATGGAAACACACACAACTATGAAGAGAAGAGGAAGAATGGAGGTTTTCTCAGGTGCAGTATCTTCATTTAGTTCATTCTAAAAATTTACAAGAGTACGGTCTTCAGACTACTGTGCTTTCCATTTCTAATTCAGATATTGGAATTATCTGGATGAGAGCGAATGCATTAAATTAACTTAATGATAATATAAGTGTTAAGCAATAAGGATGTAATTTCATGGTACACAGGATCAGAGCAACATGATGTTAACGGCCCATCTGAATTCTTGAAAATAGCGAGAATTGTTCCTGTAGATTTACATAGTGCCTTTTATTCTAAAGGAGTCCAAAGCATTCTGTGAAATCTAAGCAAATCACACCAGTGAAATAGTTTGACTAGAGAGTGACAGCCAACAAAAACACCCTTTATACAAGAAGGCTTGCTTAGCAACACCAGGACAAATTCGTGCTGCCGCAAGACGCGCCAGAGGGATCAGGCCGATGTCGTGCCGCAAGACGCGCAGAGCGCGCAGTGCCGTGTACTGTATCTACCTCAGCTGCTGCCCCGCCTGAGCTGGGATCCCAGCCTGCCATTCCCGAGAGCCTCAGACCTGGAGCTTGGACCACCCTCTGTCCTGGAGGCTTTGTGCTGGCTGCAGGCGTCAGTACGTAGATCTAAGCGACGCTGTGTTTTGCTATTTGATATCCTTTGTGAGAAAGCATTTTTTTTTTTCTGTAGGAACTGTATATATTGTAAATAAAATAGACTAGGCTAAACACTGGATTTGTGTCTTGTCCATTCATTTTTGAGAAGGTTTGAAGCAAAAGAGAATGGATTGCTCAGAAGTCAAGGTGATGTTGATTAGATTGAGGAGGCGAGTTTTGCAAAATTCAGCTACGTCATATATCAAGAACAACGTTCATAATGTAAGTAGACCGGGCCAGAAAGTAAATGCTGAGTTCTGCAGCGGTTTCCAGGGTTTTAACTCTTCTGTTTTTTCTCAGAGGAACTAAACGAGCATTTGGATATTGGGGTGGGGAGTGTCAGTGTTTAGTGTGCAAGTGGCCTGGTGTCATTTATTCTTTGCTTTTAGACGAGCCTGGCCTTCGGGATCAGAAAAGGGGGCTACGTCAGGGTGTAGCTGGAAAGCCAGCCTTATAAAATACTTGTGTAAACCATTGTGCTTCCAGATACTGGTGCAAAAATGTTCTGACTACTTCTGCTAAATGTCTTCTGCACCTCTCAAATCATATGCATCGTTTCTTTCTGTTACGTATATATTCATGGTTATTTGTTTCTGCACTTTGCCTTCTAAATGTTACCCAGCTCGATGTGTATTTACCCCTATTTAAAGGTAAAGCTGACTCTTTCACGGGCAGATTTTAAAATAGAGGGAAAAAAAATTGGAACGCTTCAAAAATGTTTGAAATGGTGAAAAAAAACTGTTTGGCTGCTTGTGGATTTTATCATTGTGGTGTTATTTCCCATTAGGTCAAAGTGATTAAGGAGGCTGGGTCACCAGAGGATGGAGAGTTACTGACCTTGTTACCATGTGAAAGCCAGGGCAGCTACTCCTAGAATGGTCTTCATTGCCCCATTTCTTCTGCCACCGGCTTGAGAAGGCCAGAGCAGTTGGGTCTGGTCTTCATGCAGGTCCATGGGAGTTGTCGGAAAAGTTCCTTTATAGAAATACCTCACTCGAGAAATTTCACTGCCAAGCTTGTACTCCTCTAAGAGCTTCTAAGTTTCTAAATGATGGCAATATTGTAAGAGCCTTTTTATTCTTCAGTAAAACTCTTCCCTGCATGCACCTAGTTAAATAGCTTGGTATTCACCAGCACCACCCTTTTTTTCTTTTTTCTTTTCTTTTTATTTTAATTTATTTTTCCCCTAACCAGCATCTCAATTTAAAGGTCTTCAAATCATTTGAAATCCTTTGTGGTCTAAAACCCACTTTTTAGCTGTATTAGTGAAGATTGCTAGAAGGATTAGAGACTTTGCTTTTCTGCAGGGATACTGCTGTAGCAAGGTGACAGATGTGTTCAGACTGAGATGGTTGGTGATCTTGAAGGTCTTTTCCAGCCTAGATGATTCTGTGATTCCGTGGTGCTGGGGACAGGAAACATGTGGATGGATGAACCAGAGAGGCCAGTTTAATGAAAGCATTTATAGGAGCCGTAGCCCAACAGAAATTAGTTGGGGTCGAAGTGTACCGCTGCCCCGAGGGCTGTACTGAACACTTCTGATTGTTCAATGTGAAAATAATTCAAATACAGATAAGGGACAGTTTGTTTCCAAGTAGCTTAATTTGACCACCTGCTGTGTTCAAGTCCTGAGGAAGACCAATGACGGGTTTGTTGCATGGGATCATTCTGGCACTAAATCACAGCTTAGGCTAATTGATGCCAAACTGCATCAATTTAAGCATCGTAGGTGATGATCTGTGGAACACTGAATCACACTTTCTGCTTTGTTACTAGAAACAATTTTCTTCAACAGTATCTGTTGCTTTTTGCTGTTCTCATCTTCAAAAGGGCAAGGTGTCTTTCAATTTGTGGTATCTACTAGGCTGAAACATCAGCCTGTTGCTCTAGCAAAAATGTGGGCTTGGTCTATGCATTACTTCAATTTGTCTGGAAAATAGTTGCATAATGGTTTTTACTTACACTGATACAAGTGTACTTTTTTCCCATGGCATATTATTCTCTATTGTCTAAACACTGGAGTTCTCTACTTCTCATGCTCTTCCAACAAAAGTGCATGCACAAATCTACACTAGTTTAGCTATGGTCATTTAAAAATGTGCTACTAGCTAAATAGGTGCTATTTGTAATGAAGGCAAGCTCCTTTAGGTAGTTTAAGATGACTGTCCAAGAGGGAATGCCATTCCTAGAACTCATTTCTGCTGCCTTCTTCAAACTTACAGCTTTCAATGTCCATGACGGCCCTTTTCAGCGAAATTACGATTTCTCTTGTAGCAGTGCCACCCACTGGAGCTGGTGTGCAGCCCGTGATCGGAGAAGTTGCGTCCTGCTGGCACATGCTTGCGGGGTGGCACTTGGGCGGTGCTCGACTGTGACAGGAACAAATGCTGGAAAACTCAGGAGTCAGTGCCGCCTAGAGCTTCTGATTGTCAGTAACGTGTGGGGTATTGAATAAGCAGCATTGCAAATGCATGTAGATAGGCAAACTCCAGCCGGTGTTTATTTAAAAGAAAAAAAAAAAAGTTTTGGTTTTCTTATCAGATTCACAGCCAAAACTGAATGACTGTCTATGAAAGAACTATGCACTTCTTTTCAAAGGGCCTCACTGTGTGTAGTCAGAGTACATACAGGTGTACCTACAGTACCTAAAATTGTAGGGTGTGGAGAAGTCTAGGTATAGAAAATAAAAGAAATCACAACACCCATTTTTTGAACTTCCTTTTATTAGTAGCAGTAATATCTTCTCAGTAACCACATTTAAATCCTTTCTGGGCTTTTTCAAGTGGGCAGTTGTTTGGATGGTAAGATTGTCAGCAAATACTGGCTCCATGTGCAGGTTTGTTTTGTTTTGTTTTGTTTTTTTGTAACAACTGTAGTTTTTGAAAGCAAATTATTAATTAAAGCCTCAATTCCTTGCTAGTATTTTATTCAACCTTCCCAAAACCAGCTGCAGTTACACAATTCATTAAAAACATTAACCCATGTTTCTACAAGGAAGAGAGCTGCTATTTCCAAAGCAGGCCGGGGTTGTCCTGCATTACGTATTCAGGCTTCAAGGTTTTCCTTCTGTTGCACAGTGACAAAGTTCAGGTTTCTGGGTTTACTTATTAGACAAAAAGCCCAGATAGATGCATAAAAGTACTGTTTATTTTTAAGGACTCAGGAGGAGATCGGATGCAAAGAAGGATGTTGCAGGACTGGCTGTAGATCCCATAATTAGATGAGACTTCAGAGGTTCATCTGTGAAATAAGAAGGAAAATGCATCTAACCTCAGTCTAAAAACCATACCTTCTGGGGATAAAGGAGGCAGATGCCTTTTTTACTAGCAGGAAGACAATCCAAATGCTTTTATTTGTGCAGGAGGAGAGACGCGGAATTCTTCTGAGACTCCTGCGCTGGGTGTTTTCTGTTAATTCAGCTGCACGGTGACAGGAGCGTTCGCTTCACGTTGCAGCTCGTCCCTGGGTATGGCCGGGTCTGGTGATGGCCGGAGAGAGGGAATGCAGAGAGAGCAGCAGTAGGCGTGCGTCCTTCAGGATCACTTCCAGTAATTTATCAGGGTGAACGGGGAGTAGCTGAAAGAGCAACCTAAAAATAATGAAATAAATGACTGTTTTTCAGCCTCATGAATGCAGTGTTCAGCACGCGCTGCCTCCCCTCCACATGTGTACAGCGGTCTGTACACGTGTGGTCTGCTGAGCTAACGGGCTCCAGAAAGTAGGTGAGCTGTGTAATCTGGGGGAGGGCAAGCCTCGTGCTTCATTTCCCCAGAAGCACCGAAGGTCCGAGGAAGCCCGTGCTTTTCTCATCCGGGTCAAGGTGCTCTTGGAAGCAACTCCTGACAACACACCTCGGGTGTGCTCTCTGTGCTTGGAGTGAGGAGAGGGTGCCCCTGTTCACACCCGCTCCTGTCTGTCCTCACAGCCCTAATACTTCACAGCTTGTGTGATCGTTCAGGGAGTGAGAGGATGTGGCGTTTGGATAAAACAGCGTGGCCAACCTGGCTATGCAGTAACCTCTAAGTGCGTTAAGAATTGCAGTAAAATAGTTGCTTGAAGAGACATAGATGGTTGCAAGTATGTAGAGGGATGTGGAAAGACTTGTTTAGAAGCTGTGGTTAAAAAAAAAAAGGGGGGGGGGGAATATAAGAAGCTACATGAATGGGGGAAACTAAAAAGTTTTGAATGATGTGTTTGCTGTGTACAGAGCATTGGTTACACCTAGATTTCCATGTTCTCCTTCATTCCTATTCTACTTGTAGACCTGTGGCTCTCCAAAGAGCCTGACCTCAGAGAAAGTGATATCTGTAGTCAGCTCTCCTTAAAAGGAGGCTGCAGCACGATCGTGCTGTTACCGTCCTTGTGCGATTGTAATCACGGCATCACTGCTTGGCAAATTTGAGTCTCAGTCCAGAAGAGAGCCCAAACGTGTGTGGTCAGTGCAGCAGTTTGGGCGATGGCAGTAGCTCTGTATCTGGGGGACTAAAGCTCCCCATTGGGGTGCTGGTGGGACACAGAGATGCGTGTAAGTCCGGGCACCCCGGCTCAGTCCTGCAGAGAGCCTGTGGGGTTGCTCTGCCTCTCCCATGCAAAACAGCTGAGGAAGGCCGAGTGTCATTAGGTAGACTGGCTTTCTGCTCGGGAAGAGTGGGTTTTGAATGGGGTTCTCTCAGCTCAGGAGAAGGCGAAGGGCTGCCTGGCGGCTCGTCCGACCTGCGGCCTTGCTCCGTCTGGGCCCAGCCCCGTCCCTCATTCCTCCCTGGGGCTGTGCACGGGGCCTGAGCCGGGCGGGAGCCCGCCAGGGGGCGGCCGAGAGCCGGGCGGCGGGGCGGGAAGGGCCGGAGGGCGCGGGCGGCAGGAGGCGGGAGAGGCCCCCTCAGCCCCGGAGCGGTGAGGTGCCCGGGGAGGAGGGGCAGAGGTGGGCTGTGGAAAAGGAAAACTGATGCTGTCCGGAGTTTCCCTCAGGTCAGTAACCAAGAGGGGAATGCTGACTAGGAAGCTTTGGCTGTTTTACTACTGAAAGTTTGAATTTGTGATGATTTTGTATAAAAGCTGCAGGGAAGAGCACAGGTAAATCGTACGTTACGTTGGAAGAACCACAAGTAACAGGGTTGGCTTGTGAACAGCTTGGTGTGGTTGAACGCTTCTTCCCGGAGGTTTTCTCACGTCACAGGTCGGTTGGAGCAGCTCAGCGCCAACATGCTTCGTGCACTGGGGCTCCTGGACAGCTGGGTGGCAGCTGCGGACGTCTTTGCCTCGCCTCTCGCCATGCCTCCTCTGCGCCGCCACGCAGGCAGGTTGCTTCCCGGCCCTGCCTGACTCCGTTCCCCAGCAGTGCGAGGCTCATGCAGCCGCCCTGACGCACACAAGACATCGGCGTTGGCTCCTCTGCAGTGGCTGTGGTGGAGCCGGACACAGGCGTGCGCTGTTGGAACTGGAAAACGGAGGAGCTGTGAGCTCGTGAGGGCCCGTCAGCCCTTGGGTTTGGTTGTGGGAAGTGGAGCAGATGGGTGCTGGGGTGCTCCCTCTGCCCCAGTCCCTGGACACAAGCTGCTTTTTATGGCTTAAACTGCCTGAAGAACTAAAACACAGAATTTCATCAAATAACGTCAGACTACATTGCAGACTTTATAGTTCTTTTAGCTATGTGGTATCTACAGATCTTCCAGAGCACGAACAGGGTGCCCTCAGTGATGGGAATAACTTTATTTTTTTTTATCTCATATGTAACACAGTAATGACAATTTCATAACTTAGTGTTTCATCAATAAATAATCAGCTACCCTGTACCACCCACAGCCCTGCAGGGGTAGGTCACATCAAAGAAGAGCAGAGAGAAACAAAATCCCAACCAGTCAGTTTGAGTGCATAGGAGGTTAAATGCTTCTTTAAAATGTGTTTGTCCGAGCCTCTCGGTTACTGGTGGTTTGAAAAGTCTGTGTCCCAGCTGGGTTGGAGATTTGAGACTATTAGTAGCGCTGGAGTACTCACTAGCTGGTCACTTTATAACTGAAGAGAACCATTCAAATAGAGCATAAAATAAGTGACGATGTAAATTAGTCTTTGAGGCTTTTTGTTTTAAAGTCAGTCCAACCATGTGATGGTAAATTCCTGATGGATTAGGCAGAGAGGGAGCTGCAGAACCAAAGCATACTCCTATGTTTTCTGGCAGTAGTTTTACATGTGGAATCTTACGCCGTTAGGGAACAGAGACTTGGCATCATCTGGTTGCATAAACTCCGTCTCTATAGTCTTTTGTATCTATAAATATGAAAATGGCAGCATGGGCAGTAATGGTCTGCATCCTTGAAGATCCTCACGAAGAAAGGTACAAAGCAGCATCCAAAACAGCACCTGCAGGCAAAGAGGAAATGGACACGCATGGAGCGATTTACTAACTTTTCTTTCTGTTGGCTTCATCTAGTTTTTGTTCTACTCTGTCATTTCACTGCACAAATCCACTTCTCTCCCAGGTTTCTTAATATTTAAATTATCTTCTCAAAGACTAATCGTCTTCACTGCTAACATCTTACATGTTAGTCTGATTCTGAGTCTGATTCTAAATTATGGTAGGGAAGAGGACAATGTACTAATTTTTACGTGTCTTGTAAAAAGTAATAACATTGTTAAATTTAGCAACAGATTGCATCTCTGGCAGCCATGATGACTGTGTCTAGTATGGACAGACTGACTTCTTAGGATGTACAGAAGAAGGGCAAACTGTCTATGTAGGCTTTAACTAGAAACTTATTTTTTAATGGATCTATCTTTTTAACCTTCTGCTATGAAGAATCTCCAATGTATACATGAAAGCTTACCCAACCATACACAAGCTGGTGCACAGAAGGTAAGACAGTCTGCCCAGTCTGTAGGTGACCTGTGTGGTGATGTGCTGGCGGCAGGAAGGACATATTGTGGATGTTGGTCTGCTCGAGAAGATTCCTGCTACAATGATCGGAGGCTGAGACACCAGGTAAACTGAGTTTAAGAGGAAACGAGAAGTAGCAAAATTAGAAGGATGGGAAATATTTTACACATTATTGATTTTTAATTGTAGAATGTAGGTTCTTAAAATGGCCAATCTAGAGCCACCTACGTTGCTATTACTGACTAAAAGCATATTCACAAGAACTATTATACTGCTTGTTCTGTGTATCCCAATAAGTTCCTTCTACCAGCTACTCAGATGAAGACATATGCAGGGAACTGCCTGCAGGAAAATCTCTACAGTCAGGCAGTCTCCACTGCCCAGTGGTGACACGGAGGGTTTATCTTCTGACATTTAAAATACTGTGAAAAAGCGTGTTCTCCCTGAAGAAAAGATTTGAAGGATATAGAGGGGCTTTCTAGGTCAGCTTTTCAGTAACTACAAGAAATTCAAAGACGTAGTTATCCCATTATACGAATGCCATCAGTCAGACGCTGGCGTGTCCCCTGTTAGCAAAGTCTGTAACTTCCCTCATGGTTTTTTCAGTCTGGATTTGACTCAGTTATACCTCCTTGAGAGGTGTGCACCTTGTAGCTATAGAAATACTTTCAGTGAAAAATACTATTTTAAGGATCCTAAAACAAGGTCAGGGTACATTCAAACTGTAGCCTGAAACAAAAACTTTGGGGGTGGGGAGGTAGTGTCCGTTAGATAGATAGGATGTATGATACCTGAGTTTGTCTCCTGGTCTTAGGGATTTTAAAAAATACATGCATCTCCTTCCCTCCTATAAGAGATGGTATTTGACTTTCCTTGAAGCCTTTCCTCAGTGTCTCCTTTGAGCTTGTCCACTTACATAAAGGTGACTAGAACAGGAACCATGAAATAAATTGGACTTAAAATAATTTGTTCTGAAAGTCCTAGTTGTTTAAAAAAAAAAAAAAAGAAAAGTGCTTCTGCAGACTGGCTACTGTTGGAAAAATGAGTCTGAGTCTGTCATCTTAGTTTATCTTCCAAAATTTCTAGGGAAATTTTCCATCCTCTTAGTTTGTGATTGGGTCAGAAAACTCCATCATTGCAGACTTTAAAACCAAAAACATTTCGCTTTTGTTAACAATAGAATTATGAACGTTGTCAGAAACACAGTACCCTGCCACTTACCTGGTTGCTCAACGTTGGTTGTGTCTTGATAGGAGTAAGGTGGGGGAGAAGGATATTCATAACCCCCTGTGAAAAGAAAAACAGTGACACACAAAAATGCATTCCGCTCATGCCTCCCAAAAGCCCCCTTTGGAGTCTGAGGAGCAGCTGCATGGGGAGGTGCCTCGCAGGAGAGGCTGACATGACTCAGTGAAGTACAGGACGGGGGACAAATGCTATTGATTTGATTCACAGATTTTTAAAGCCAAAAGAGCCCACAGTGACTAACTAGTCTCACTTTCTGTATAACATAAGCCAAGAAATCAAATCCTTTTCTCAACATGAAGGCAGTAACTGCATCTATTCCAGCATAACATTGGAATGCCATTTGGTCTTATTTTAAAGACAAGATCCACAGTACCTCTAACTAGATTGTTTCAGTGTTTGCTACCCTTACTATTAATATTTGGAGCCTTTTTTCTAGTCTGAATTTTATCCAGCTTCTGCTACTAGCCAAGGAATTTCATCATACCTTTCGCTCTACAAAAAAAATATATTTTTTTTCCTTTCCTTGTGGATAAGGCAGAAGGGCAGCTGGTGACTAAGACGCCTCAAGATATTTTTAATTTTTACTAATCTTACAAACTAAGGATGCAGTCAGGCTACCTGGGCATGAAGTGAAATAAGTTAACGGGTTCAGCCAGCTAGCACGGGTGCGGTATCGAAGCACCAGACCGGTCTGCGGCAGCAGCACCGGAGCCTGAGGAGCCTGGCTTGGCACAGCGTCGGAGAAACGCTCAGCCCCACGCAGAGCAGCCCTGACGCGGGAGTCCAGCCTGCACTGCTGAGCACGCAGGAACAGCGTGGGTACAACCAGGGAATAAGCCCACATGGCAGTGAGATACAGAATGAAATGGCAAAGTTGAAAAATTGGGGGTATTTCCTTGAATGGCTTGCCAGAAGTGATAGAGATTTGCAGGGGCATTTGTGTTTAATGGTGGTGGTGTTTTTTTGTTGTTGTTTTTGTTTTTCTGGGGGGAGTAGAAGGTTTATTTGTGGAAAAACAAATTTGTAAGAAATTACAAAGTAAAAAATTTCCTCCCGATCTGACAGAGGAATGTGCTTAGTACAAGTGAGTTATCACTTGGTATGTTTTGTGAAGGACCTGCTTCCTCCATGGCCCTCTGTGCAAGGCCAAGACACTGCAACTCAGTGCCTGTCGTGTGCCACGTGCCTGTCTCTTGGCTGTTTAAGTAGCTCACAAGTGAGACTTTTTGTCCCCAGCCTCTTGTGAGTTCTTCTGAGAGTTTAGAAAGAGACCGGAGAGGTCTTTGTAAAGAAAAATGTGTACATAGAGAGCTGCTCAGAGTGAAGTGCTCTGAAATGAGTGAAGTTTAGAGGCCCAGTACTAACACATCTAGCCTCATTAGTCACCTTCTGACCTCCCATTCTGGTTTCTGCTCCAGTCCTGTCTGGTGAATAGCAATTTCCTCAATAGCAGGAAGGCAGCAAAGGTAAAACCACTGATATCAGTTGTCTTTCAATGAGTATGGGCTCCAACAGGCAGAAGACAAAGGAGTGTTGTGAGATACTTGTCAGTGTGAGAGCAATGCCTGGTTTCAGAGCAAAAAGCTAACCCAGCAGTACAGCGGCTGTTGGTGCCCGCTTGCAGTTATTGAGCTGAGTTGCCAGCACTTCAGCTGTGATGTTCCCCTGTGAGATGGCACCGGGGACAGGTTGCTTGTCCCTATGGAACCCAGGCAAAAAACTGACTCATCCAGGGCAGGCAGCTCTGTGTTTGGGAGAAGGCCAGTCCTTTGTAAAACTAGATTACAGTTTAAGCAAGACATAGCCAGTCCACGTACAGAGTTTGCTGGCTGAACGCTTGCTTGTTAGGAATATGAAATTACTGTAGAGAGACAACTGCAACTCCTTTTCCAATAAAGTGTGTGTTGTTAGGAAAATGAATAACTAAACCAACACAATTTTTTCTTTTTCTTTTTTTTTTTTTGCCATTTTAAGTGGTGTGCCCATTAGGAGGTCATACCAGCTGGCCTACCCCAAGCCTGGGTTTTATACACTGGCATGGGTGCTTTCTAAATCCATCATGTCCTGGCAAAGCTGGGCCCTTTATGAGGTGGCTCGGTTATGCTTTGGAAAACAACTACCAATGTTTGGTGCACAACCACCAAGAGTGTGCTCTTTCAAACCCCTCCCGGCAAAGGCTGCTTACCTTCTTGGCTGCAGTACTCTGGTGCAGAGGGTTGTTGCCTGTAGGGTTCGTTGTGCTGTTCATACATAATCATGGGAATTTCCACACATCCCTTCTCACTAGCCATCTCTGTAGGTCACCTGCCAAAAGTAGCACAAAATAAAATCTACTGTAAGTGACTTTCAGTGCCCTGTACTTGTCAATGGCTCCTTCTGGAATTCCTAGTTCTTGCACTCAGATTTTACTTAGAGGAAAATTAGCGGTTCTGATATTCTGGCTGTTTTATAGCCCGAAGTGCAGTCAGTTACTGTTACACTTCCTCATGGGGAAGATAGGAAGGAGGAACACAAAATACAGTATTTCTTTACTTATTTCTTTGTGTTGGAAAGCTGGAAGTGTTCACTCAGAAAACATACTATTCAAGGTGTTCAGATTCATGACTGAAAGTGTTACCTTAGCAGAAAAGTTAACATATTTTTTTTCTATGAATTGTCAAAATAATCAAGGAAGGGAAGATCACACTTCAGAGCACCTGTGAAAACCCTTCATGTATCATTAAGTCAGAGCATGCAACAGTGCAACCTGTGGCAATTTGGATCTTTCGTCTGCTTATTGTGCAACCTTATCATCGTCATTGCCATGACCAGTTTTGTACTGCGAAACTATTGTCTCATCACTAGTGTGACAGGCTTTTGTTGGGCAAGATTGTTATTAAATATGACTGTGCTACCTAGGCTCTGAACAAGATTAGGCCACAAAATATGTGTGTTTTGCAGGTGTTAGCAACGACTGTTCTTCACAATACAGGAGAGTGGGAGGAAGAGGATGCAGCTAGAGATGTGCGTTTGTATTACTGTGAATAAAATGGTGTTAATTATTCTTAGCTGTCCCTTGAACCAGCATTGACTGGCTGATTTCCTGCTAATGTTAACAGTAGGAATCCTTCGCAAGAGAAAGTTACGGCTTTTCACACAGGCCGACAAGGAAGGGCAGTTTTGGCGGGAAAAGAACCAAAGACAGAATCATAGAATGGTTTGGGTTGGAAGGGACCTTAAAGCTCATCCAGTCCAACCCCCCTGCCGTGGGCAGGGACATCCTTCACTAGACCAGGTTGCCCAAAGCCCCACCTGACTTTGAATATTTCCAGGGATGGGGCATACGTAACTTCTCTGGGCAACCTGTTCCAGTGTCTCGCCACCTTCATCATGAAACATTTCTTCCTCATATCCAATCTAAATCTTCCCTCTTTCAGTTTAAAGCTATTGCCCCTTGTCCTGTCATACAGTCACTGGCAAAAAAAGTAAAAAAGAGATGCA
>VXAA01006688.1:86955-123654 GCA_013399115.1 Anseranas semipalmata
AAAAAAAAAAAAGTCCATCTTTGTCTTTCTTACAAGCCCCCTTATATATTGAAAGGCTGCCATAGGGTCTCCCCAGAGCCTTCTCTCCTCCAGGCTGAACAACCCCAACAATCTCAGCCTCTCTTCACCGGAGAGGTGCTCCAGCCCTCTGATCATTTTTGTGGCCTCCTCTGGACCCACTCCTACAGGTCCATGTTCTTCTTGTGCTGGGGCCCAGAGCTGAACGCAGTGCTCCAGGTGGGGTCTCACGAGAGCAGAGGGGGAGAACCACCTCCCTCAGCCAGATGCTTCTGAGGAGCTGCTGAATGAGTCTGGTGCAGGTTTACTGGCTACTCAGAGGCTTAGGTAACTCCAGATAGCACCTTGCAGTCCAGCTCCGTGTCCTGTGCAGACACCTTCCCTGCTTTGGGTCAGTGATGCAGTAGTGAGGGATTATATTGTTAAGAGACACTTGGATAAGCAAGTAGAGACTGAGAAATGTAACATTTGGCAAGTCAGCACAAGCTGCCTGAATATGTGAGGCCAAACTGGAGGAGCATGGAAATTTCTGAGCAAGGCAAGATGATCCCAGCAGGCCTGTTTTCAGTGTGTGTTGGAGGGCAATGTGTATGGGGGAGTGTGAAAGGGGGAGATCTGTAGTGATGAAATTAAACATCATTTCTAGGGAGGAAGAAAAAAAGGGATTTAGAAGAATCACTAGGGAAGAAGTGATGTAATTTTCATAAATCTGGATGAATGGGAAGTGAAAAGGGTAGCAGAATGAATAATAAAGGTAATAAGTGGGATGGCATGGAGAAAAAATCAGAAATACAGTATTGGCTGTGTTAAGGCCAAACAAATTGGAAAAAAATGCTTATACAGGGATTGGAGAGGACAGATGGGGAAAAGTATATCTCAGTATACTTGGTATAAAGAAGCTAAAACAGACTGGGAATGTCAAATGTATTAACAGGCTAAGAGGGAAGCTTCACGAGGATCGCACTGAGAAGAAAAAAGAAAATCTGAGAATCAAGAGGCTTTGGGTAAGATGATGCAGAGAGCCAAGGGAGGACAATGATCTGTAGAGAAGAGTCTCAACAATAACTGCCGGTTCAGAAGTGTGGTGATAGACAAATGTTGCATTAGCTAGTGTTGATGACCATGGGCTGTTTCTCTGAGACAAGGATCAGTGGGCAAAAGTATAGGGAGTGTATTCAATTTTTTTGGCTTATTGCTATCTTGGTACTTAAACATCATACACTAAATACTGGGTGGTGTCAGTTCTGATGACATTTCTGCTGAATTCATCTCACTCGTTGTAAAACAGGAAGAAGAAAGGGATTTTGAATTTCATCAAGTGACTGTAGGCCCAGGCAAAAGGCCTGTCATGAAGCCCAGAGCAGGAGGGAATAATAATAATAATAATAATGGTTAACATAGTGAGAGCAAGTTAACAGCTGAATGCAAGCAAACACTGACTAATCCTTACTCCACCCAGTGAGGCATTAGTACAATAGCACCACATAAATGTATAGGGCAGGAGATGCAGAAGACAAGCCAGTGACCTCTGCGAATCAGTAGCAGAGCCAGGAATAGGGGGTGAGTCCTAGTTTGTTTGATCTACTAGAGCTGTTGAGCACTCAAGCTGTGGGCCGTAGGCTGTTGATAAAGTTGGTGCCCTGAATTTGCATCACTCTCAGCATCTTGTTATGCAATTCTCATAGTGCTGCCAGTAGCCCTACGTGCTGTGATGGAGCACCTGCCCCAGAGGAGATGAGCCAGGAGTCGTAGGTCCTTTCCAACTCGGGATATTCTGTGATTCTAACTGGATGGGCAGCTGGGCCCAGCTTCTGCAGGAGCTTCTTCAGCCTACCTGGGAGAAAGTACCACAGGATTAATTAACCTCTGGGCCTGAACAGTGCAAGTTCAGAGGTTCAGGACAAGCATTCCTTGGAGTGCTTTATACAGCTCAATGGACCCTTTCATTTAGCATATAAGTGGTCACTCTCAGTTCTTGGTTGCTACTGTGCCTGTGATGTCTGAGAGCCCTTTGGGGCTGTGAGCCCCAAATCTGTAAATGTTATTGCCATGGATTAGAGCTAGAGCCTTTCCTCTCCTCTCTCAGAGGTGATCATCTGCTGGCAAGGAAGGCATGGGAGAGAAGGGACAGTGTTAGTAGCCCTATAGGAAAAAATGATAAGGAGAACTATCAGGCAACAACTCCTGAAGAATAGGAAAATGTCCCATAAACTCCCTTCCAGAAACCAGCAACACGTAGGAGGCCCATGCTTAGCACCGAGGGAGGTGACGTAAGTTGTCCTGTCTGCAGTCACACCGAGCAAAGAGAGCTCTCTGCGAGGGCAGAGCAGACCCCCATGCACTCCTGAAGCGGGGGCCTGGTTTATCTGAAGCACTCAAGATTGGCTTAAGCAATTGCAAACTACTTGTCTTGCAGGCAGGAACATACAGTCCTAGGGACATAGAAGCAAGTCTGTGCGTTCTCTCCTCTGAAGTCTCAGTCTCGTCTACATATGGGCAGGATCAGTTTGCACTGGAATATAAAGCTCACTTTAAATCCTGTGGAAATTAGTATTTAAAAATAAAAAGAGAGAGAGAGGAAGCAAATCACACCCTGAGACATATATACAAAGATCCGATTCAGAGAAAGGAAGGTGCAAAGTCTTTATGTTCCAGGAAGGACATGTCCTAGGGGAGAATAGGCAACGGCAGTTTCCATCATCTTCCCCTGGGTTTGCTCCAGGCACTCATGTTCTGGTGTGAAGAGCAGTGTTCGTACAGCCAAGCAAAACTGTTGAACTGCAAAATTCCATGTCAGGCCCCGCACTCCAGCACTCACCCACACCTCTGCACGTTCCCTCCCAAACATCCCTGATGGCTAAGTAATCCCTTAGATGAGACTAGTTCGACATGCGTTTCCAGGTGACTGCAAAGAGGCACAGGCACTGTCGTTTATGCTATACAAAGGGGAAATTAAGGCACGCAGAGGACAATTTTTTCAGCAGTCCTAAGAGAGATGTCATTTGGCCTCCCGTGTACGGTTGAAATAGTTGCAAAGAGAACGAAGACTTTCCTCCTGTCTTCACGATATTTTTTTCAGAAATGTTTTCAGTTGTGTGTTTGCAGTGATGGGCAGAGGGACAGTCCAGTGTATGCAAGTCAATCCTTTTTTCACCTTTGAAAAGCATTTTTTCCAGTTTGATTTCAATTTTGATGGGAATATGGTTTTCCCACAAGCACCTCTTCTAAGGTGACAGTGTGGTATTTGAAATGGAAGTGCTTCTGAGACTGGAGAGCCCCGTGGGATTTGTGCCCATTTTGACCTAAGTGTAGCTCAGCAGAACATAAACTGGGAGCTACTCAACAGTTATTTCAGAAATCTCATTGCCTGAGTGCTGATACGTGTTCGTTTTAGTCTTATGAGCCTGTGCCAATGAGATATTTATGATTTCATTCGAGGAACTGAAGTTCACTGCAGTACTAATTCTTCTCCATTCAGATTCAGAAATTATAGTCTGGAGAGGAGGCAGATGGGACTTGGCAGGTGTGTGTGTATCACAGTCCAGGTAACCTTCATTTGCGTCGGTGTTCTGTTCTGTTGCGGTTCTTTCTCAGAAGTAGATTGGCCTAATTAAAAAATGATGTGGTACTTTGGTGAAAACTGGTCAGAATTTTCTAACCCTTTTCATATTTAACTGAGGCTTTTTTAGCAAGAAGGTTAATTGCTGGTCTCATATTGCAGACTCCAAATAAGGTTTCCAAAATGTTTTCAAGAGTACTTGACACTGGCCTACCTCTATTCCAATTGAAGCAGTGGTGCTACTCCCAGGACCTAGTCATGGATGTAACACTACAGAATAGCTAGCACTTCTTCTGGAGCAGAGGAGAAAATGTGGATAGAACTTGGATATGTGAGAGGGACTAAAGCTGCAAAGGGCTGTCTCTGTACCCTGTCTGTACTACAGCTGGCATTAAGGGCTGGATCAGTATAATGTCATCTGGCAGGAGGCTATCATATTTGGCTATCACATCGTGTACCAGGATGGCATCCAGAATCTTAGGCAGGACAGAAAGAAGAGGCTTTATGAGAAAAAATGTTTAATCTCTGTTCCAGCTCCAGCTGATGTCCGTGTGGGATTTGACGTTGACTTTAGTAAGAGCTGGTTCAGAGCCAGAAAAAAAAAAAGGAATGTTGAATTTGGAGGGAAACATTCTGTGATTCAGGTATCTGAAGAAGACAGTGCAATCCATTCAGAAGTTTTGTGTTTTGGAATATTAACATTAAAATACTATAGGAAGTGATCTGCAGGTTTCATGGATGTGTGGAGGTATAGCAGATTTCAGCAGTGATCTCTTGGTTTGTAGGATACTAGTCCAAAGACTAATTTACTGTAATGTGTTCTTGCTCTCCTGTCATCACTAGTTTAATGTTTTCTTGGGCATTTAGCCCTTCCAGCTGCATTCATGAAACAATTTTAATTTCTGTTATTTTAAAGAGTGACCATAAAATACCATTGCTGGCACACAGTTGCACCTGTGGCTTGAATAATATCGAGTGCATCTGTTTTACTTTATTGAAGCAGTTAATTCTAGTTTTCAGCCAGCAATGAAACACTGAATTCCTCAGTGGAGAGGTCTTTTCCCATTAGCCCCGAGTTTCTCATTTATGGTAACATTCACAATGTGCTGAGGCATTTCAGATGTTCAGGAAGGAATAGTTTCAGCTCTAATACAGATAAAGAGTTGAGGAGCAGCATTCAGGTATATGTTTATTCGTATTCTTAAAATAGAAGCTTAAAGACATGACAGCAGGCAGCATATTAAAAGTTGGACATCAAAAAGTATTCAACATGTCTGAAGTAGACATCCTGTCAGTGCAATCGATGAAGGATGCTCTGCAGGTACCGTGGTACCCTGCTGCCATTTCTTTACTCTAGAATTACAGTTTTAATCCTGTGGTTATTCTGGTTTTTAAGCTTGTATCAGGCTACCAACTTCCTCTCTCAAATGGAGATGATGGAGCTATGGGGGATTCAACTGAATATGAAGAATGTTTCTTGTTGCAAGCTCTTCACTTGGTTCCATTGGCTTGTCTGTTGACTGCATGGACTCCTTGGCCAATATGTAAGGTCACTCCTTCAGGTGCTCAGTGGAAGAAGTTGGTTGTTCATCTGTTGAAGTCATGGGGATGATTTTGTTATTGACCCAGAGAGCTGGGCAAGAACCCAGAATGTCATTGTGTAGACACTGATTCTCCTCCCCTCATGTGTACAAGGAGATATTTATGTGTAATCCAAGTTGCTGTGGCTTAAATGGCAGTTTAGAGCGCAATAAGAATAACTGTTGTTCACAAAATTAGGAAGAAGCATTTACTGAAAGAGTGAAGTGAGGTGAACTGAGAGAAAGAGCTCTTTGCTTTCTCCAATTTGGAGAAAACCCTTTCTCCTTCATAATATTGTAAATGGTGACAAAAATGCAAAGATATCTGGAAGCTTTTTTTTTTCTCTCTTTTTTTTTTTTTTAAGTGTGTTTGCTGTAATGCGCACCCGGAGGGCTGGTCGCCTGGTCGCTGGCTTTGCGCAGGCAGCTGCAGCATTCGTGCATGCAAAGCAGGAGCCTGGCCCTGCCTCGTGGCTCACAGCCTGCTGCCTCGGCAGGGATTCCCTGGATCTTCCAGTCCTGTCCCTGTCAGACATTTATGTTAGGTTACTCCTTCATGCAAGGAGTTCCAGTCTATAATTTAGTACAGCTGCTCCTTCTGCTCTCACCTTAAAGCAGTTCAAAATATTGTCAGTTTTCACAAACCTTCCAGCCTAAACTTATCCATGGGAGTTTCTCTCTGCTTGTCATTGTGCCAGCATCACCCTTTCACAGAAAAGTCCTTCTCCCACAGAGGCAGCCCAGAGAGCTTTCCTGTCTCTTTGCAGCCTTTCTTTCACAGCACTACGCAAGCTTGTTGTGTCCTTCTCATTTCTGTACAGTAAATTAATCCTTCTTGGACATGAGTGACCACATGAGCTCTGTCCTCAGCCTGTATAATAGTATGAATGTCTTATATTTAGTGGAAATGCTGTCTTTGGTGTAATCCAAAGTGCTTTTTCCTCTTCCACAGCCACATCGTACCGATGGCTTGTATTTATGCTGTCATCAACCACTAGTAGGTCTTTCTCCTCTGATATAATTTCCTACTAATGGACTCCCAGCTGGTAGCTGAAATTCCTGATAGTATTTTCTAAATGTAGTGCTTTGTAGCATTACAATAGATACAAATTCTGTCACAGAAATTCTCTAGGCTTTCTCATTCTGTGTGCAACAGATTTTCTGCTTCCCAACTTTGTGTTTTCATTCATACATTTTATTAGCCACTCCTATATTTCTGTCAAGGTTATTAATTAAAATACTAAAGAAGATCTGTCACTGATTTCTGCATGACCCTTTGATGTAAATGAGATGTATCTCTTAATACCTGCTCCTTAATTTACTGTTTGAGGCATAATCCCTTGTCTTCTTCGGATGACCAGCCTCACTCACATTTAAAGGGCCCTTGTTCTGAAGGATGAGGAGGATTGGGCCATGGGATTGCATTAGAACTTCTCCCTCCCTAATTACCATTCCAAAAACAGAGTACTAATCACTAAAAGGAAGTATTGTCCAGTGGTTTGTGCGTTAACCTGCACTGACGGGAAAAAAAGATGGGTTCAGTTCCTGTTCTGCAACAGTGATGATGAGCAAATTAATTAGTCTTGGTTTTGCTCAGCTCTGTTGTATACAGAAACACTGCATCAAGGAGACACTGCATCCATTCTGCAGTAATATGGTCCAAATTTGGTTATGTTTTGTCTTAAAACTTGAGCAAGCAACAAAATATGGGAAATGCCAAGTTTAGTTTTTGCCTTTGTCCTGCACTGACACAATTTTGTCTTTCGCATTCCCTTCTAGCTGTCTGAAATGAGGGCAGCCTTACACAATGGCTTTTAGCACTTCATCATTACCTTAAAATTCAATGATATTTGTATCTTTTCATTTGGTTCTTTTATGGATTAAGATTCCCTTGCCGACAGCACTGAATCACGGGTAGCCAGCATTTCACTTATACCCAGGTAAAAATAATGTCCATAACTTGTCCTTCAATTGAAAAATGATAGAACAGCTTAAGTAAGGTGTCATGTAGCATCTGGACTAGCAACTGTTACGAAGTGGATAAACATTAAGTTGAAGAAAGCAGGTGCGTGCCCTGCTTCTGCGCGTGAGATAAGCACTTTCCTGTGGTGCATTAGTTTGACTTTCTATTCTTATTACTTTTCTCATCATCAGGTAAAGTATCCTAAGAACAATCTTTGCCTCCAGATTTCCAAAGCTTGGCGAAGCTTGACAATTTAATCATAAAGAGCTAACATTTACAGCTGAGAGCCACGGCTGTCATACTCCTTGAGCTCCCTGTCTTAGACCTTTCCACATTGCTTTCTTTATTTCATAAGGGGCAAACATAGTATTGATTCAAAGTAATTTGAAAGCTCTTACCTTTAGGTAGCTCTGGCAAATTTGGGGAGCAAAAATGCTTCAAAAGTTGATCACTTCATCCACGTCTTTCCAATGCAGCTGTGTCTAGGAAAGAAAGCAGCACACATGACCAGTGACATGACCTGCCGTCGTGCCTCAGTAGTGTATCTAGATGAAGAAGCCAGCGAGTCAGGTTAGTAGGCACTGTGTAATTATCCCAGCCTACAGCTCACACCTGCTTTGCAGGAAAAGGAATGTGGTATGACAGGCTAGCACCAGAGTTTTTCTCAGATAGTTTTCAAATATCACATAAATTTTACTTCATGCTATCCTGAAACCTAGATGAGGACAATTAAAAGAAACATGGGAATAACTTGTTGAGGACAACAGAGAGAGGTAGATAACCTAACCTGTCACACTTCTATACCAAACCATCACAGAGAATGATGAAAAGCCATAGGTACTGTTGGATCTGGGGCTCTGACATTTTGTTCTTGAAGTCAATAATCAGTTTAAGTTTCTGACCGATAAAGTGTTTATGCCTAGATCAGCAATTATATCTGTGCAGGGTGGTAGCCATTGACGTTATAGCTATGATCTTCTTGGTAGCCACTGACATTATAGCTATGATCTTCTAGTTAAGTAGGTTTGTGGCTGAACTCAACTTTTTGTGAAAACAATGCTTTCTGTCTGTGTTGGGGTGACCTTGGCTGGCCGCCAGACCCCCACCCAGCCACTCTTTCACTCCCCCTTCTCAACAGGACAGGGGGAGGAAGTAAGATGGCAAAGCTCATGGGCTGAGATAAAGACAGGGAGATCGCTTGCCAGTTACCATCACGGCCAAAACAGACCTGGGGAAAATTATTTTAATATATTGCCAATTAAGATAGAGTTGGATGGTGAGAAAGACCAAAGCTAAAACACATTCCCTCACCCTCTCCTTCCCAGGCTGAACTTCACTTCCTCACTCCCAAACGCTCTACCTCCTCCCTACCCCAAGCGGCGCAGGGCAGTTGGAATGGGGGTTGTAGTCAGTCCTAATGGTTTTACTTATCCCAGATTTCATCCTCTTCAACACCTTTTCACTAGCTATTGTATACATTATAGCTACACCTCTTGACATTTAACCTCATATATGTCTTCACATTAAATCCAAACATCCTCCATTGCCACCATATTTAACCATGCATATGGAAGTGATCTTCTTTCTCCTTCAACAGTAATGACCATTGAACCCTAGGAAATAAAATCTTCCCTAAGAAAATGTTGTCAAAATACATCTCCTCAAAGCATTTCCATTTCAATAAAGCAGCATTTTAATGTCTCTATTCAAATTAGGTTGTGTAATAATATTATGACCATTCCCTTCACACAGAGAGAATGCAGGAGTGAATAACCTGTTTGATATCACACAGGAAACCTGTGAAAGAGCAAAGATTTGAAAGGCAAAAATAGGATCATACCATTCCTTAAAGAGGTGTTTTAGGATCTAGTGAAAATGCTCTACACTGAAGAAAGAAATGAGGGAGGTGACAAAACAATAACACATGTAGAGCAAAATGGAGTCAAGAATAGTCCCTTTGTGTTTCTGTTATTTATGTATGTATATGGTAGCTAAATATCTGTGAAATGATGCTTCTGAGATGGTCCCCTGCAAACTGAACCTCAGCAGTAGGTTTGTGAGTGTGCATGTGCGTATGGAATAAAAGCCACGGATACCAAAATGTGCATGTGTTTCTCTTGGTTTTAAAGTTAAGTGTCCATAGCATGTGAGACTGGGAAGAGGAATGGCTACCACCACGTGTGCTGCAGGGGCTGTCCATGCAGGATTGCCTCCTTCCCATTGCTACTCCTGCCCAGGTCCGTGGGGAACCAGGGGGATGCTCGGCACAGACTGGATTTTCTTTTGTTCATGGAAACATTTGATAAGGTAGGCTAAGGCTAGGTTTTAGATGGCTGCAGTTGCTTATCAAATTCATATTTCTCTGTGGCAGGATATTGTGAGACTACTTATTTTTTATTATTTTTTTTTCTCTGAACATACTGGGTGTTCTGGAGGGCACAGAGTTTAGACTCAGCTACAGTTCCCCTCCTGTAGTTTGCATATAAAAACGTTAGATTAGTAGTTATGTATGTTCTTTTTGTTTGTTGTGAAGATGGTAATCACTAGCCCTGAAATCATTCACTCCTTGCTTTTCGGTGACTGCAATGTTGCAATCAGATATATCACCGTTAAACGGGAAATGAATCTATGGGAGAAGGGGCTCACTTCTTTGGGGAGGGGTGTCTTTTTTTGCCCCCTTTTTTTAATCCCTGAAGAGTAGAGGGGAAAAAAAGTGATGAAACCCTGAGTGCATGCAGAAGCGCTCATGCACAAGAAATTCTTACTGCAGCGTAGGGTGGCTTAAGTGCTTAAATATTTAGGACAGCTTTAATGCTTAACATTCTGCCAAGTTGACGCTTATGAAAGAACTAGAAGCTATTTAAGCTCCTAGGGCTGTTTCCAGGTGTACGGGAGGCAGGCATTCACATGACAGATGTATCTGTTTGGCTTTTTCAAGTGGTACTTGGCATCCACATGTTCTCACATCTCTAACCTTTATTATAGGGGGAATGGGAGGATGCAAAGATACCTCTTTTTCCTGCCATACCTGCCTCTCTCCCTGCTGTGGTCACCCACCAACCTCACCATGGTTCTTCAGTCTGTGGGGGACGTGAGTGATTTTAAACCTCTGTTTACCTGCGTATTGTTGGCTTTCTTTTGCAATCTTAATGATGCTGTTTGTTCTAAGACAAACAGTGTAATACTTAGCAAAGAGAGAGATTATATCAGTCCCCTGACTAATTATATCAGTCCCCAGAATATCATGGATGTTATCAGAAACAAAGAAAGATGTAATAATCATAAATGAGTCTATCAGAGCTGATTGCTTTCTCCACCATCACAAAAGATTGGTGCATGTAGAAGCTACATTGACAATTCTTTGGATTTTCCCCCCCCGTTTCTGTGTACAGTCTTTCATGTGATGGGACAACTGGAATCAAGATTTTTTTTTCCTGTGTGTAGTTGATTACACTAGATCTGACTGTAAATGTTGTAACCATGCAATTAAGATCAGAAGGATCATTGTATGTGACGCAGGCTGTAAAACCTCACTCAGGGATTCCTGCAAAACTGCTGGTGGAGCCAGAGCACTTCTGGATATCAAGCCCTACATGGGCCCATATATAAGGCATCATCATCAGGAAGTTGCCCCAGTGAAAGCTCTGGCCCAGGACCAAGACATCCCAAGGATTCACACAGGACAGAGCACACCACAGCTGCACTGAGCCCCTGCTAGGGCAGGGCAGCTCTCCTGCTTTGGTCAGGCCTTGCTCAGGCCATGGACAAGGGTGCAGTGAGGCACGGTGGAGTTTTCTGTATCTCTCCATTGACTTTAGAGGGGCCTCAGCCAGCTGGCTTACACTGGTCTCCTACCTTGTAGGTGGATGAAACTGTGAGATATGTTCCTCCGTTTGTTCCCTTTTAAAGAGTTTGTGTGCTCTCTGAAGCACAATTGTCTCTTTTTTGCTGGTTTGTGTTCAGGGTCTAGCCCAGTGGACCTAAATGTCTCTTAAAACCTGGCAAAAACAAGATTGAATTTAGATCTTCTTATAGATAATGCATATTTTTATATAGTTTCTCTGATATTGGAAAATGAATAATGAATGAAGGTCCTTTCCTAATAAAGCAGCTATCTATTAGCTTGGAGGAAAATCTGAACCATCTTTGCAGTTATAAAAACAGAGGTCTCATGCACACAATTCCTGTCCTGTATATATCAGGAAATATTTGTTTGCACTCAATGGTATCTGGAGCTGATAGTGTTTTGTAATTCAAGAAATCTTAATGCTTGCGAATATCCCTGCTATTGTCTACTATAACCATAGCGTAGATAGAAAAATATTCCTTTCCCAATTAAAATGCCAATTTACTATTGGTGGGTATGCATCCTATTGACTGGGAACTTACCTGTCCTGTTTGGTATCTGAATACAGCATATTTCTTAGAACACTGATTACACAAGAAGGATAATAGTGACTCAGATAAGAAACATCATTCTTTTCAGATAAGATCTAGAGATGAGTTGCTATAACATGCAGAGTAAATGTTTGAGTGTCACATGGCACATAGCTCAAAACAAAGCAGAAACCACTTATATGCAATGGTTTCTAGATGAAAAAATGATCTGCAATATGAAAAACTGTACATGGGCTTTTTCTAGTAATTTACCTAGTAAAATAAGATACATAAAATGGAACCAGCCACATGTGATTCAGGAATCTGAAAAATCTGTATGCTTTGTAACTAAATCTGATCTGAAACCTCAGCCTGCTCTAGCTGGATTGTGTGCCTAGTCACAGTGGGGACCATTACCTAATTTTGTTAGTAGAGATTTTCCTTTCTTTTTTTCTTTTAATATAACAGTTCTAAGAGCTCTGAGCCAGATGTCAGAAAACATGACTGTAGCATTCACACAGTCTTACTCATTGATGATGTGAGGTAGAAAAAGCTTAACAGTTTAATTCAAAGTTAATCATTGAATCATTGAAAAATATTGAACATTTTCCTTTGTTTGCATGGAATATCTTCCTGAAAAACGTTTTATTATTTTCTTTTTAATTTTGATGCTGCAAAATATCTACAATCTTAACTTGATATCTAAAAATTGTATTTCTGAAACAGTACATGGAAAAAGTCGGTGATGACATTTCAAAATTGATGGAGAAGTTATTTAAAGTATGTTGTCAATGTTTGTTCTTTTTGACCAGCTTGGCTGTTAATGGTTTTCAAGTGGAGACTCTGTTCTGCTAGCTGAGAAGTCCTTACATTCACAACAAATGCTACTTTCATGTTAATACATCCCTGCTACCAACGGTAATATTTGTGCTTCCAACCTGGCACCACACAGTTTGGCCTGGACAAGGCAGACAAGATTCCAAGAAGTCAGCTGGGAGCTGCGAGATTACTACTGAGCTCTTCATGCCTTGGAGTAATGGACCACAGCATGAAACACTGCAGCAGAGAAATCCTCCTATAAGAATTAAATTGCATCTCCTGGTTATTATTACACCTTAATGACTGCAAGAGGCAGAACCACAAAGGAATAGACTCTCAAAATGGAAGAGATACAGAACTGAGAAATTTCATGCAGAGAGGACAAAGCTCATTTTGCTGGCATGACTGCAGTGCTGACACTGGTGATTTTACAATTGGGATGTGCTTGGCATGTCCAAGAGTTGTAAAATTTTCTGCTTGAGTTCATTGGCTTTCTTTCCTTTCAGGAAGACAATGGGAATCTACAGCATTTCTGTCTGTGATGCATGTGAGAAAACTGCCTTATAGACCAGCATACTTATCTCAGAAGGAGCAGGACCGGACCTTTAGCCCTTGGGGGCATTTTGGAAATTCAGTTATAAACATCCACAGCCAAGTGATTAACTTCAGTGGTGAGAACTGAGATGCTGCAAGTAGCTGATCGCTAGAGCCAGGCTGCAGGTCAGAGATGTTTCTGATGTAAGAAGGAGGATGTGGTCAGACAACTGAATTATTGTCTAATTACTAACTTTGGCACAGTCAGAGGAATAAATATCTAAGCTGTCCCTAGAACTCTTTGTTTTAATTATAAAAGTGGGCAATGTGGAAAGAAGATTGAATATGCTTTAAAAAGGCCAAAAATACCCGTGCCTTTGCAAAACCGTGCTGAGTTAAGGCTGCAGACTAGTTCTGAGTGCAATGAAAATATTTTACAGGTGGCTTCCTGTGGCTTCTGCAAGGGATCCTGCCAAAAAAAAGTCAATGCAAACGGATCAGGTACCACAAGAAAAAAGGACATCAAAGGCACAAATATGCCACAGTCCCATTGCCTGCTGCCTGTCAGGAAGAGGGGCTTCGGGTCCACGCCACCAGGAGGAGCCAGGTGGGTGCTGCAAGGCCCCAGGCCCACACTGATGGGGGATGCTGCCAGGGGCACTTGAGTTTCCTAATTAACTGGGTCAGTAATTAACGTTAGTCCCAGAGTGGAGTACTACACTGCCTGGGAACATGCTTGCAGCGGGGACACCCACTGGCCATAGCACAGATGACTGTTATGACAAAGAGATTTTGAGTTATTAAGAAAAATGGAAGCAGAAGGCTTCTTCTGAGCAAGACAAGAGAGTGACAATAGTAAAGCCAGACCTTCCTAAACTGAGTAGGAATAATACTACCTGGAGAAAACTGGAAGAATTACCCAAGTATTTATCATATTTGTCTCTGACAGCTGAAGGAGTTATTTTGCTTGCTTCTTCCATTTGGGAGCTTTGACTGAGTGAGAAGCACTGAAAGCATTTGGCACAGGGAGCCACAATGCCTGGTTCCTCTGACAAATGCACCCTTTGTGTTAGTTTTGGGTATACATAGATTATGATCATTTGTGGATCTTCTGGTTTTTTAGACCTGTGTTACATAGCCACGCTACTAATGGTTTTAGCTTCTGGAAGAGAACAAAATGATCTGAAGCTTTTTTTTTTTCTTTCAGAAAAATATAACTTTAAATCTTGAGCTACTGGATCTTCCTTCAATCTCTTCACTAGAAAGCAGCAGTATGTTAGAGCATCATATCTAAAAGAGAAAAGATGGAGAGAGCTCAGCACAGCTGCTGTTAGCTGTGGTTGGATTATGACAGCTACTAACGTAATTGAAGATACAAATCCTGATCCATTAACTCATGGCAACGCTAAGCATTCTTGAAGTTCCTTCACTGAGATTTTCTTGGAAGTTTGCTTCAACTCATCAGTAAGTTGTGAATGGCAGCATATAAGAGAACATATATTCCCTTTTACAGTAGATGGTCACATGTCATTTTTTCAGCCCTTCCCATTGATTAAGCTTCCAGAGCACTTAACAGAAATATACCGGAAAAGAGGTTCCACTTAGGAAGAACAGCATTTCCTGTACCTCTGTACTTGGCAGGAAGGACAAAAAGCTTTTCTGTGTGGCTGGTGTGTTGATGAAGATGGTGCTGGTCAAGGAGTAATTTATGCAAATTACCTGTGAAGTATGTAAGTACAGATACACAAGAATAAGATAATAATATGTAGAAAGCAAAGTTGCGACAGTTGAAAAGTAAAATACAGATTCATGATACGTTAATTCTTGGAATCAATATTGTATCAAAATGGAAAATCAGACTGAAATTGTACAGATACCAAGCACGTGCAGTACAGGTCATGGACTCGAAACCGGAAAATCCTGTGTTGACTTTTGTCTGGGCTCAGCTCACCCTGCAGCTGGGTTACTGGATGCTGCCACCTGCAGTCTGCATTGGTCCAGAGCTTTCTGATTCGATGAGTGACAGGATAAATACACACATCAAGTCTCTTTCTCACTTTCAGAAGCCTCAGGTTTAAATATATTCACATTTGCTATCCTGAGATACCTCCTTAGTGATTTTACAGAATAATTTACCAGAATTACAATTAAAAAAGAAAAGCCACAGCCATCTACTTAGATCTTTTACCATCAATTCCATCAAAAATATAAGGAGAAACAGTACTGTTTTTTAGTGGTCAATCATAAATAGTCTTTAATTCAGTATCTCTTCTTGCTGTATGCTACATATGAATCCTTTCTGTCACTGAGTTTAAAATACACCATTCAAAGATCTGTGTAGGGATGGGATGAGGTGTTTTTTTTTTTGTTGTTTTGTTTTTCCTGTAGCTAAAGTTGAGGCCAGAACTTAGAGTCTTTCATAATCCTGTTCCTTATAATTTAGGTACCTTTAAAGGTATTTTTGCATTTGACCGCAGCGCCCAATCACATCTGAATGACCCTATTCTTGAGCCTTGACCACCGCCTGAGGTATCAAGTCCTTACTAATGAAAATGATCCCATCTTCTTTACATGAAGTGCTTTTCTTGACGGAAATGAAAGACATGATAGCTCACTGTAGAGGAAGTTAGTCCTCTGCCTGAAACAATTCCCCCAAGACACTGTCCAGCAATGTTCAAATATTTATTAGTCTGTGTCTGCAACTGTGCCAAGAATGACTTGCAGAGTTAAACATGTACAAAAGTAGTACAGGAGATCAGAGAGGGAATTATCCCGAAATCAGCTGTAAGTAGGATGGTTGTTAAGGTACTTACTGTACTGTAGAACCTGCTTAATGTTCTCCTGTCAGGCTGTGAAAACACATCCTTATGTTGGTGTATGTCCCTTCTGAATTTACAACTCATTTGTGCTCAGTGGAGTAGTTTAAAGCAATTTTCTGCTATTTCAGGTTTCAATCCTATTTAACTGATGAAATTCTACCCTTTCTAATGCAGTCCTCATTCTGCAGGCACTGTGATATGAAAGAGCTGGCACATACCCTTGAGAGGTTGCTAGATGTGATCACTGTGGTCAAGTGAAAAACAGACTGATCTACTTTCTTTTGATATAAAAACACAAGAATTCTACCTGTGCATAGTGTATCATTGCTGGTACCCAGCTGGCTGGGCAACCATGTCATTCACTTGCACAGTAACGTGTTCTGCCTTACTGAGAGATCCATTAAACATTCCTTTGTTTGGTGACAGTGAAATAATTGAAAACCACCACCCAAAGACCAGAAATCATGTATCCTTAAAAATCAACCAGACTATTTAGTCCAATAAGTACAGAGACTGGGGATCATCCTGGCTGGCTGTGTGTGTAAATGTGTGCATTTGTATGTATGTATAGAAACAGAAAGAGAAGACAAAAAAAACCCAAAAAACTAAAGAAAGAATCACTGCACTCTAAACTATGTTTTTTCTCTAGAAGGTCCTTCAAATGTCAACCCCAGCAGATGGAAATATCACCAGCATAGTGGAACCAAAACTGATTGTTTTGCGTGAGCGTTGTTAGGAAGCAGCATTAGAGAGATGAAGCCATCTTTGTGCCAGCATAGGGGTAGGCTGGAGATGAATGGAGTATTTCAGTTATGCAGTTTAGCTTAGTTTTGAAATCTCTGAAACTCTGTAATGCCATTTTTATTTTTAAGTGGTTTTGAGTCATGTTAAGCCGAAAAAAGAAGATATGGGGAACTGCTTCAGGGTGAAACTCTGACATGAGTCAGCTGGAGCAAGTTGTGCTGTGCAGGAGGTTGAAGTTGTTACTCAATTAGGAGTGATTTGAGATGAAACGGAGTCCTGAGATGGACTCAGTGGCTTTGAGTCACCACTGAGCAGCCCTGTCCCACTCCCAACACCTGTCTTCAGTTCCTCTTGTGATCCCTGTTCAGGCAGAAAGGAAATGCTTGTTATGGCCTCTGTATGTACGTACCTGCCTCCTACTTTACCTGGGAACGTGGTACTGAATCATCAATATATTTTTACTTAGAGATCATTCCAGAGAGCAGTATTTTCTATGAGGAAAATTAATCAAGAATACTTCTGCTGCCTCCTTTGCATCTGTGTGCAAATTAGGATTGCGAGCAGAGAGAAGCAGCAAAATCTGTTCCTGGTAAAAGAGGTCTGTCATTTTGTTTGCCTTTCATCAAAGGCAACATGCTACTGACATGAGGAGTCCTTCCTTCTAGGACTGAAATCATGAGCACTCAGTCACAGTGCTGTTACTGTGACACTGCGGCACCAATCCCACCATTATTGCCAGAAGACAATCAGCCTCATTCATTCCCAGATCCTTCTGGTCTTTCACTATGCAGTTTTTACAAGGATTTCATTGCTGTACGTGAGTTCCTCTATTTGCTTGTCAGATATTTCTGACTGAAGGATCAAAAGAAATACTGTGGCTCCTAACCAAATGGGTTCACTGTTGGAACATAAGGAATTCATGCAAGTGACAGATCAGAGAGCAGGTTAATTTGAACACAGTATGATTCTTTGAAGCAGCCTGGATTGGAAGGTGAGTCTTTCTTCTCAATAAATAATAATAAGCAAGAGTAAGCGAGGTTAGGTTCCTCTGGAAGTGCTTTGCACTGCTCTCATGTTAGCTTGTGCAAAAATACTGGTCACAGCAATGTATTGTAACACATCTGTTTCCTGGTCCCTCTGTCTATAAGGAACATAACAAAGACATTAGACAAGAAATACCTAGTCTTTTTGCCAGACCCACTTGTCCCTGACATCCAATTCGTTTTATATCTTAGGAAAGGGTCAATTGAATGATAGAGAGAACAGCCAGTGGCATTGCTGTGAAATACATAGCTTTTTCTGCAGAGCAAAGAAAAGTATTTCTCTTGCCCTGCTGTTGTTTGAGTGCTGCTCTCAATGGCGTACGGTAAAATGGCTAATAGTTTCCCAGAGCAGTCAGTGCATTGAGAAGCTCAGAATTATTATTATTATTCTTTTTATTTTTATTTTTATTTTTATTTTTCTCTCTGTCAGCTTAGTGACACTTTCCCATCTGCCATCGCAACCTGTCTCTGGATTGTTGTAACAGCATTTATCAGCAGAATTGACAAAACCCAAATTACATGAATGACAACAGAGAAAGACCCAGATGTTACTTCATCAACGCTTTTGCATGGGGTGATCAGCCACATTCTGCTTGATCTTGTCAGCTTGCTGTTTCGCTCTTAACAAACAGCGTTCTTGCACTGGGGCATAGCATGGGGCTTTGTCAGGGTAAAGCACAGTATGGAGGGCAGAAAGAAAGAGGAAATGAACAGTAGCTTTGTACATCCAAACAAACCACTGTCAGATCTCCCTTTTTATGGTTTAGGAAGGTATTTCTTGAAAAATGCCTGAAAAATTATACTTTTCCCAGTTAATCTGGAAGGGTAGTTTGTCAGTACCCTGTCTTGCTGGCGTCGTCTGAGAGCAAAGGTCACTTTCAGGATAAAGCCAGGGAATGTTGATTTAGGCCTTCTACACGTACTCCTGACAAAGTCATACACCGTGACTATAAAACCAAATCCAATGCAGAAGAAAACTAGGAAAATGCAAAGGTTGTTTTCTACATTGCTGGGAACCCTGTGCCACCATCCTGTGCCCCTTCTGAGCCAGCTTGGTGTGCCAGCTAGTAGAAGTACAGCCTTTCTGGCTTAAGTTTGGAACAGGATTTAAAATCTTTTGGAGTATTTTCTGAGTAATGACATTGTACTGTCATTTTGAGCCTGCAGCATCCAATCCTGTCCACCACTTAAAAAGGGGCTTAAGGTGCAGAGGTGCAACATCTAATCAGTGAGGGATGGCTTGTGTCTAGAACAGAATATACCCAAAGACAAAACTAAAAGCAAAAGGCAATTTCTGATGATGATTACACAGTAGATAATGCGTTTAGCCTTAATTGTGTTTACTTAAGTGGAGCCCATGAGGGAAACTAATATAAGCAGTTTCTCAGTCAGGAATGGAGCCACAAGATAGGTGTGTTTTTTAAACAAAATCCACCCTCTGCTAGTGAGCTTTTAAATCTTTTAGAAGGCAGGAACACGGTGTGCAATAGTGGCAGAGTAAATGTTCAGCTGTTACAGGGATGCTGACTACAGAAGGCTTGACAATAGGGTGCAGAGTCGGAAGAACGGGAAGCATCCCGGCCTAGCAGCTGTATGGTTCTTGTGAGTGAAAGATCACTGAGCTGTTGGCCCTGGGGCAGTGCATTTTCACAACTGGCAACATCTTACTTTTCTGTGTTACCTTAAGAAATAGTCCCTGATATCCCAAAGGCCTGCAGGCCAGACACTGAAAAACACTGATGTAGACATAGAGAGCAACATGAGAAGCCAGACCCTTAAGATACCTGTGTCTGGATGATTACATGAGAACATCTGTTCCTTTACATATGGTTTATTTATTTACTTATTTATTTAATTTTCTGACCTCACTTCTGCAGAGAGCACTTTGCTCCCACTGACAAGGAGTGGTAGAGCACTAAAGCTGAACATATTCACGTACATGGAGACCTATAACATGTTTCTGCTTAAGTAAGACACAGCAATTGTAATGGCTCCATCAAGGGCTGTGGTTGTGTCTCAGATCAGTCCCAGCCTCTGGAAAATTGTCCCAGGTTTGTAATGGGAATCTCAGCAAACTTCTTGGTTTTTCAGCATCTTCCGCTTGCTCTTCCAGCTTTCCAGAACTCAGCCATAACCCTGATATTGACTTCCAGAGAGATACAAAGCAGGGTTGGCACACAGCATGTTTCTACCATGCCCGTCAGCAAAGGGTCTTTGCTTCAACATTATGAATTCTTCTAGAGTTTATGTAATTCATCTGTATAAGCCATGGGGAATCAAATCTTTTGAGACACATGTGACAGATTGGTGCTTGTAGCTCCCACTAATAGATTTGAGTTCCTTAAGCACAACATGAAATATTTGCTTTCAATTTTGCCTGCTCTGAGTTTGTGTAAGCTCCACTTTTCCCCTGTATAATGGAGAAAATAAAACATTCCCTTGTCCCACAAGGGTTTGTAATGGCCGAATAGTTCAGCACTTGTTTAAGCATTTGCAGATTAAGATGTGACTTGAGTTAAAGCACTCCTTACCATCCAGCTTAGGTCCTTTTCCTCCCCATCCCCCCATTGCTGCTTTCCATCTGCTCCAACATAAGCTGAATTTGAAATGCCACCAAGATCCCATCTAGCTTCTGAGAGGGTAACTTCACACAAATGACAGGTCCTTCTGCTCTTGTTATTAGTGTGGAAGTTACTTCATGGGCCAATCATACAGTGCTCTGCATTAAACCATGATCCATCTCAAGATAACCACAGAATTACAACTGAACTACCAGGCAAAACTTCCCAATTTGAAGGACTGTTTGTATCAGATAATACAAGCTTACTGATCGTACTTTCTGACTTGTAGCATTGCAGCCAACAATTCGACACAGGATTTTCCATCAGTGTTGCTAACATATGCTGTAAGCTGGCACCAATTCACCCATGGTCATTCACTGCACATTTACTAACCGGTATCTCAGAAGAGATGAGCTGCTGGGAGCTTATTTTGTGCTGGAATATCTCCTGGCATGAAGTTATGCAAAGATCCAGAGTACTGGTCTAAAAACAGGTAAAGTACTGTGTAATTTATGCACTACATAGTTTTTAGGTGTATTTATCTAGCAAAATAATTGGACCATTTAAGGCTGAATGGTATTAACTTAGCTGCTCTTTCTAGAATACATAGTCATATATGAAGCTACCTTTGGAGTGTATTCTTCTTCAATCACTATAAAAGCACATTTTCCCTGTGTAATCTGCCTCTGTCCATCACTGCTGTTAAACACAAGTTTTCTTCCCCTGCTCAACAGACTTGTTTCAAGATACCCAACGTTCTTTAAACTAGAAAAAGCAGGTTCAGCTTCCCTTGTGGATATCTGTGTTTGTAAATCCAATGTGTTTATTGCTCATTAATCAAGTATATCTGTCCTCTTTAGCACGTTCAACTGAAGAGAAGTTTGTCTTCTCTTATAGCATCTTGATCACTTGAGAGGCTCCTGTCACTCCTGGCTGACCTCTGCAGCAATGCTAAATGAATTTTGCCAAGTTGGTCCTATGTGACTCCCTGGCTTCACTCTGAAACAGATGAAAGGAGGGCTAGATCGGTGAGTGAGGGAAAGGATTAACAAAGATTTTGAAGGCTCTTTAGGGGGAAAAAGAATCTGATCAGTAGCATTAAGCAAGATGCCTTCATGGAGGGGGAACTTAACGTCTGGCAATGCTTCCAGAAATACCTCAGACAGGTCTCGGAAAGGAGAGGAGAAGCCCTGAACTTTCTTTTCCGACATGTATATTTAAATGGAAATTAAACTGCTCAAAGTGCAGCCTGACAGCTTACTGGTACTTTGCCATCTATAAAACTTGTAATGAACACGAAAGGGTGGTTTTCTTTTCAGCCTGAGCCTTGGACGTTCCTTACTTTGGGAGCTGAGTTACCTGGGTGAAACCTTGCTTCTTACCATGCTTGCTGCAAAATGAGAGGAAGATGGAGCAGTGGCTGTGATGGCATCAAAAGAATTGGAACGAGATCCTCAAGCAAATAGTAAGTAAGGGACTAGATTTAGTGACTGGGGGAGGCAGTTCATAAAACTGGAATAGCCTGGGAACTTAAAGTATGTTGATCCCACATGCTGACCTACAGGACAGCAGGTTTTATTTAGGGGAGGAGGAACATCTTGTGTTTTTTGCAAGATGTCATCTACTTTGGCTTGGTAGAAAATTCGTGGGATAAGCAGAAGCCTTTTGTTTTTCAATGTTCATTTGCATTAATGTGGATCTGATCCAGAGCTATGCAAATGGCCAAAGTCAGTGTGTGGTTGTGGGTATGCATGGAGGCACAGATACATTTCAGAGCAAGCAAGAAGCACAAGACTGAAGATCTGTCATGTCTGGCATTGGTGTTTCCATCATGTACCCTAGAACAAGACTCTAAGGAGGAGCAGGGAGGGAAAAAGGGGGCTGCAGGAGGGCACTGTGACTCTTAATGTTTCAAAATTTCTTCAGGAAGACTTACTTAGATAAACTTGTGTGCCCACAGCAGAAAATGCCTATTGTTGTTTTCTGATGAAGTGGAACTGAATGACTAGCCTGGCCTTTGCTGCTCATAGTGATGGAAAGCAGACAACAATCTGATTACCTAGGGGATCTGAAATCTTTCTTCTTTTCCTCTTGCTCCTGCTCTTGTGCTCTTTTAGTCAAGTAGATAGCACAAGTAATCATGCCACGTGGCATGTCTGCTTGTAGGTGTCAGGGGGCTGCTCACGCACAGCCTGGGGCACAGTGGCTGACTGGAGGGAGATGAAGCAGAAGGATGGAAGGATGGCTTCTTCTCCCTGCCAGGGTGAGCTGCCCATTCTGTTCCTTTTTTCCTTGTTTGAGGTAAGTTAAAGGTAACCAGAGCAGGGAGGTCTGGTGACATATATGTAAAACTACTTCAATTGTAGAAAACCACAGCAGCAGAAACAACTAAGAGAAAATGGCAGCATTGGGCTAGACTCCCAACTACACACTGTTCCCTTGTAAAACATTATTTAAAGACATTCTTATATATAATGCTAATGAAGGCTTCCTGAAAGGCTTCAGGATAAAGCTTGATCTTACACTAAGTGCCAGGATAGTATAACCTAAAAGATACCCAGAAATTTGAGGCAGGGGAAAGCACCTGAGAACCATAAAATATTCTGAGATGTCCATGATTATTCCACGCCATTTCTCCCCCCAGGGAACTGATGATCTGGCATCTCTACGTGAACACAGTTTTCCAGTGATAATCATTCTGCCTTCATTCACACACCTCCTCCCTGCAGAATGAGCCACTTTTGTTGAGGAAGGAGCCTAAATGGAGAGGCCGGGGAACCAGACAAGAGCATATTGCCTGCAAAACCAAATATATAAAACCTCTCTACCAAATCATTGAACCCTTGACAACTGGGGATTAATTAGACCTCACAACAACTCTGCTGGCCTCATCACTGAGAAGTGAAGCTCAGACAGGAGTTAAACAGTGGAGTGTCATTCTGCTTTTCAGAACACAGTGGGAGATTGGTCACAAAGGTAAATTGGGCCCAAAAGCAATCCTGCGGTTGCTCCAGTGCAAGAGCATTTTTCAGGTTCTGTGGAAAGAGTAGCCTTCTAGTTAATTAAAAAGAGAAAAGGAGAGAGAGGAAACATCAAAGCTGTGAAGCTGCCTTACCAAAGGCACATTACTCCTGTGCTCTGTCTTGAGCTCCATCTGCTCCACAGACAATGCACTGTTTCTTTAGCTGTCTGTGCCAAACAACTGGCTGCCACAGATCTGCTCAAGAAACACCACAGTACTTATAAAGCAGAGAAACGCGTGTGGTTTGAGAAGATGGAAAAACTGCATCAGTCTGTGGCAGGACACAAGGACAGGGAGTTTGTCAGATAATGTGGAGAAAATCAAATCAAATCAAATTACCAACCCTTCTACTATTTGAGCTGAAAGAGTCTTCCTTATGACTTCTTCCACACGATGATCTAAAAAGCAAAGACACAGATTGACTAGCTTTACCAAATTAAGGAAAATTAGGAGAGTGAATGCTACAACTCAGGACCATGCAATGTGTCTGTTGATTCCCAGTTTTAAAGAACGGGTGTTGCTGGGGTGTCTAAACACTGTCAAGTTTAAATAGCTTCATTTGCGAATCGGTTTTGTCAGCATATTTTCCTATGCTAAAAAAGCACCTGCATAAATAATTCTGAACTTGAAAATGTAATTAATATCTATTTGTTTCTTTTCAATATGAATAGATCGTGAATAGCTTTAAACAAGAGCAAGATCTGAGACTCTGGCCGATTTCTTCAAAAGAATAACCGAGACTGTAGGTCATGACTAAGCAATTTGGTACCTGGCAACAGAGTGGTAAGGCTGAAGGACTGTTTTTTTCAATTGCATGGACACAGTGAAAAATTGAAAAGAATTTCACTTTGAATCAGCTCAAACAAAAAATGAATTGAATTGAATTGAAAAATACAGATTGCACCAAATGGAACATTTTATTTGGCATAAACCATCTATGCCATGATGCAGAATTTAAGACATTCACAACCTAATAATAATAATTAAACTTAGCTGTCTGAACCTATTACTGAGATGGGATTGCCAGAGGCTGCTGAATGATAGCATTGGTGGAATAGGAGCGGATTTAATGTCAGAGTAATATCAGAATGTGGAATCACCCCATTGCTCACTGTAATGACTTTAGTGAGCACTTCCTTCTGTGTCTGCCTTCTCTCATGTATATAGACCCAAGCCCACCAAAACACTTATGAGTCTGGGCTAAGAATTGCACCACATACAAAGATTTATATGATTAAAAAGCGCATTATCTTAAAGCAAATTCTAGTCTGTCAGTCCGGAATTTGAGGCTGCATGTGGAAGGTTAATGGAAAAACACAAGGCTTCTGTTCTTAACAGGAGAAAATTAAAAAAAAAAAAAAAGAGGAGCATTGCATTACTCTGATCACCCAGATATATCTCTGATACCTAGAGAAACGCTAGAGAAGAACAGGAACCCTCTTCTTTCTTTGGTGCTTATTATATGATGTTGATTCTACTGGTGAGAATGCTCCCATTTACTTCAACTGAAACAGAAGTAAGTTCTGAGATCATCTTAATCTGTAATTGAACTGAATACAGTGTCATTCTGAAAAAATCAGAGCTAGTAAATGTTTCTGCTTCAAATGTATTTTCCCTGTTTCAAGAGGCTTAAAGATGGACACCTCTCAAAGCTATCTTTTCTCATTAATATGTCATCCTGTAAAACCAGGTATGCATGCATGTGTGATTATTGTTCTTGAACATTGTCGTACAGCAGTGGATATCTATAGACATCCTGTGAAATCTTTTCCAGATTCTCAAAAGATATTTACAGATTAATGGAAAGGAGTTAAAAGCATGAACACAGCTATGTGGCTGTAAGAATGAGAAATGGATGAGGTGGAAACTGTTCTGATGAACTAGTAGGAAGTATAAAAGAGATTTCCTTTTAAAAATATAATTTAACTCAAACAATGTATCTGGGAATTTCTTATGCTTTCCCACTGAATATATTTTTTTCTGAGGTAATATGACTGGTGGAAGGAGAACAAGTATAGAAAATTCCCCCATCCTTATCTTGGTCTTTTGCTTGTGAGTTGCCATGCTGTTGGCATAAAAACAAAACAAAACAAAACAAAACAACAACAACAAAAAAAAACCAAACCACAATATCCCCTAAGAAAAAAACAAAGATGTGACATTTCTGCACCACAATTTCCATCTCTCTGAAGCTCATCATAAGCAAAAAACACAATCATTTTAAGCTGACATCTCTGTGTAAAGATATTTTGTACGTGCCCAGTCTTGTCTTTTTTACTAAATGTTCCATACACTAGTGTGATACAAACACAAAATCCTTCTATCATTACATTTATCATACAAACATCAATTCCTCTACATTTTTTTAATGTTACATTCATGCATCCAAATTTTCTGTAAACAACAGGAAATTGTTGAGCTGTGTGCAATTCACTTTTTTTTAGCTTTATTTTTTTAATACAGAGCTATGAGTAAACCCACCTCATATAACTAATGGAATCAGACACTTGGAATTGTCAGTTTAAAGAGTGAAAAAAATACAAATACTGTGATGCCTGCTCCTGTCTCCTAGTTCCCCCGTCAAAGGATCCCAGACTGTCACCACAGAGAGAGTATTCACGATCCAATTCTCTGTGCTATGAAAAATAGCCCTTCGTTAAAAGGAGGAAAGGAAATGTGTAAAAGACGCTGATGTTGTGAACGCTCCTTTTTTAATCCTCCTTTTGCTCCTGCCCTTTTCCCCACAACAGGGATAGGAGGAGGGCGAAGCCAGGACAGAGGCCGGTGAGATACCGAGGGCTCAAGCTGCCTGCGTAAGTGAAACCTGAACTTTTAAAAAAGCACTTTTCTTAAACAATTCTCTCCCAAAATAGATACAGGCAGGAAGTAGTGAAATAGATGGAAAAAGATTGGAAGCAAGGTAGCTGAGTATTTCCTGTTTGCTTTATCTGTTTGAAACAAAAGGGTTGGAAAGTATTTCCTCTTGATGATGATGAGTACATGGTCATTGTTGGGAAATGTGGTATGTTTAACATCATCACAAGGGCCTTTCTGGCTAATCAGAGCTGAGAATAACTGTAACCAGCCCACTCTGCTGCAAACCATTGTAGTATCGCATCAGTACTGTAATGGCTTCTGCACAAACAAGGTCGCACTAACACAGCGAAACTTAGTAAGTACTGACCTTAGTAGGCACTAATTCAAGAAACAGATTAGTCTCCTGGAAGAGCTATAGCATCCTCACAATTGTTCTAGATCCTTCCCCCAGTAATGACTATGGGGCAGTCTCAATACATATTCGTGTAGTAGACTTGGGACAGGCTTAAAATTTTGCATCTCATTTGCTCTTTTATTTAATACAACATTTATTCCCTTTCTCCTTCAAATCTGCACAGATTTGGACTTGTCTCTGAACCTCCGTCCCTTTCCCCCAGTATTTCTGAGCATCTTCTTTATATTTGATCTTCCAATGAAGATTCAAAATTAGATGAAAGCTTTTCATTCAGTTTTGTTATTTCTCAAGCTCTTTGTCAGAGTTTGGAGTATTATCTTGTACAGACTTGCAGAAAGTATATTGAATTCTTTGCATCAAGGACTGCTTACATATTCCTGTACCTTATGTGAATGTTTCTACTGATAAAAAATACAGAAAATGAGGATATCTATACCCACTCAGTGCAGTATCTGTGCAGTGCTCCACTCTGATGCATTTAACTATATATTGATGTACAAGCTTAAATGGTTTGTTGTATTGGGACCTTTCTTTCTACAATGATTCGAAGGATTTCCTGCAAGGTGGATGAAGCATCAGTTTAAATGGAGAAGTATGCAGTTACAGAAGAACATGACTGCTAATGTTGCCATGCATTTTCAACCCCAATAAACTAATTCCTGCCTTTTTATCAGACATCTATAAAAACACTGTCCGATGACTGTGCAATCATATTTAAGTGCATTCAACCTTTACCAGCTCATCCCATTCATCTTCTTGCAAGAAGATAGATCTGACATCAGTTGTCACTATCCTGGACTTAACCCAAAGGACAGTACAAAAGTCTTTATTGTACAGCATTTTGAAATAAAACACAGCTACATTTTTCCCAGTCTCTGTTCCATTCTGCAGTTGAGAAATATGAAGTGCTGTAACAACAGCCTGCAAAGATTGTTGAAAGTATAAACAATCTTCTTTCATAAGGGCAAGCTGCAGTTATAAAAACAGCAGCACCACTGTTTACTGGGTGGTGTAATAAGCCAGATCAATCCTGTTGCTCTGTAAGGAGAGTTTTTTTATCCTCGTATAGATCATTCCTCTATTTCTGCAAACCAGAATTCTCACTGACTCTCTTTCAAACCAATTTTTGATGCCCTTTGAGTCATCACATAATAAATCCCTTCTATTGTTTAGACATTCGTATTTGCATCATGATCTAAGTGTCAAATGTGGAGTATAAAACTCTAGGCCCAAAGGAAAGCTGTGCTAATGAACTGTCACAGTTAAACTTACATCCATGGGGCCCATAACAGTGCTCTCCACCCTTGCATTTCTCTTATCTATTAACTTTGCCATCTTCATAATTTTTTCCTGTAGCTGTTGAATGCATTATGAGCCTTGCTGGGATCCCAGTGGGAGACAATAGAAATTTTATTGTTGGCTTCAGTGAGAGCAAAATAATATCCTGGGAACTATTCTCTGCAATGAAAGATGTCATAAAACTTGACACTTCACCAAAGATATGGGAGAAGTGGGGTTTGATCCATTCTTCTGTCCGAATGGATTTGAGCCTACATCTGGCATGTACATCTCCTGTGGATATTTGTGTTCTTCAGTCTTGGAGCTCTTTGTTGATGCGGTTCCATTTGCTAAAAATAATGTAATTTTTATTAATCCGGTTGTGAAGGAATTACAGTATCATGTATTGATGAGGAGAATCTTCTGGATGAGAAGAATCCTGCACTCAAGACACTCTTCAGATGACTTGTAGAGTCTGTTTGAGCTAACAGAGATCAGCCAAGAAAGAAACACTGAAGAACAGTCTCATCTTCCCTGGGAATCCCCTCAGCTGAAGGTTCTCATATTCATCTTGAGTATCCTGCCCCTTCAGCTATTAACTAAGCAGAGAAATACCAACCTTCCTCTGGTTATTGCTTTGCAGATAGAAAAGAGATAGATATTTGGCTCTTGAAGGGAGGGAAGAAGGGAGGGTTAGGAATCCCAATCAGAGAAAGAGGAACATTTGGCTGAAAGTACCTAAGTTTCAAAGGTGTGACTTAAGACACACTTTTCTGACTGTCACATTTTTTTTTATATTACATCAGCCCATGCATACTTTATGTGGCTCTAAAACATTGTGTAACTTACTCCCTGGCCAAACGCAAACCTGTGCCTACTTTTGCATGCATCCACTGCATGGTTCGCACATGTCAGGTCTGTAAGCAGACATCTCTTGGATGTTCTTCTTTATATGTGGAACTTAACCTGTCCACTACCTTCCAAGAAAGAGTTTTGCCTATTTCAACTTTGTAAAAGTTTCCATTTCATTTAATTCTAGGGAAAAAAATGCCACCAACATGAAGGGTATGAAGAAAACGCTTTATAAAAGCCAATTTACTTCAAGGAAATCTACCCCTTTTATGGCTTCAATGTGCCTCTAATGGAACAGGTCAGAGAGTTCTGCCTCCCCTATTCATTTCCTAGCAAGTGTAGCTAATTGCTGTTTGGTGTGAGAGGCATCTGCAGGTCTCCAGCAATGCCTGATTGCACTTTCTGAGACTCTTCAGACTTGTATCTAAAAAAAAGAATTGATTAGGAGGATGAATGCCATGTCTGATCATCAAATATTTAAGCCTGGCAGGCCTTCAAGAGTGGCAGGCTTGCTAGCCAGTGGAAACACCCCTGTTTGGCCAGGTATGACTTGCCATTATTAGTTTTCAGAGGACTCAAGGTAATGTGTACATAAGATTTTATATCCAGTGATTTTTAAGAGAGAATGAGGACAGGAATGCAAACAAGGAATGTGTTGTTGCTCGTGTCTTGTAAATTGGAACAAGTAATCATACTTTAAGGAATGTAGCTGGGAGAATGCATTTGTCTGTCCCTGGTGTGGGAGTGAAAATGCTAATGGGATCGATGCCCAAAATGAAACAAACACAAATATTCTAAGCTATATATCACATTGATCATAAATACAGGAAATAGTATCTTGTTACATGGACAATAAATGCAGTTTCTGCTACAAACTTCTGGGTATAGGAGTACAGATAATTCTCTAGATGCTAAGGACATTGGAGTTTTGTACTGATTTCTCCATCATATTTTTTTCCGTTTTCTTTCACTTAACAGTTCTAGCAGTTCTAGCACTATGGGTATTTTCATCTCATCTCATCTTTTTTTTTTTTTTTTTTTTTTCAAGAAAAAAAATCCAGTTGTTGACAGTTTTTTCTTGCTGGGAAGGTTGTTCAATTTACAAGAGTGTTTTGGAAGAACCTAGCTGCCCAGTCAAGTCATAAAACTAGTAAAAGCTAGTCTTTTTCCAGAAGAAATAGTAACCTCGGCCCTAGGGATGTAAAGTTATTTATACCAGTTTAACCTTAGCTACGACAAAGAATCCATTGATAATGAACAGAGCTCTTTGCAGGATGTAAAGTTTAAAACATAGACATGACCTCTGTGCAGTCTGTGATCTACATAGAATAGACAGGCTGGGAAAAGAGGAGAATGGAGCTTATTCTGAAGATGGCGCTCCAGTTAGTGAGAAAATCTCAAGGTGTTTTTTTTTTTAAAATGGACTTTAAAGGTCACTTTCTGGGCAGTTACCTTTTTGAGATGGTAATCTTTTAAATAATGATCATAATTTCATTATCCAGTAACATATTTGAATGAATGCTTGGCTCCCAGAAAAATCTACCTCCCCGTGGAGTAGGAGAGCAATATTTTAGACTGTACGTGGTAGATAATAGAACTGAGAACTGAAATGAGATTTTCTGAAAGGCCATCACCTGGCTAAGCATTATTTATATTCCTTCCCTATTTTATTACTAATATTATTATGTAATATCACGTTTTAATATATGATATTGCTGTTTACCAATCTGACAAGTCAGACAAAGCAAGTGGGATTTACATCACCAGCAAATCTCTTTTCATCTCAAAGTAAGAGCCAAATGGTTTCTTTTATCCCTCATTTACAACACAAAGATGTCTCTGGAGTCTGATGATGGAAAGATCAAGACATTTCATATGAGAGATGTCACTTGAAGTAATTATTGTCTCTCAGTAATCACAGAATTAGCTTATCACTTAATCACTTTTCTGTAAAACTGTTCATTGTCACATTTCTCTAAAACTTCCCCTATTCTGAATTTGTGGTATAAATCCCAAACACCTGCATGCTGCTGCAGGGTTCTTTCTCCCTCTGTGCCTGGTTGTCTGAACTCACCATTTAGCCACTTACTTTGTAGACCACACTACTGTCATATGAGGTGATCTATCTGTAATATATTTTCTGATCTTCTGATGGAAAGCTTTTGGCTAGATTTGTAACAATTCTCTTTTAAGCCATATCATTGAAGAGGCATTAACCACGGAGCTGACTACCGCCACAAATCATCAGCAGTCAACAGTGGCTGACCTGATTTGAAAATCAAAGATGGTAGTGGTTCATTGCACTCTCAACTTTTTCTGACTGTGTTGGCCTCAGTTTTCAATGCAGGATATGCAATTTAAAGAAATTGAAACTCAGATTAATTCTTGATGTAAAAAATAACAACAGTATCAAAGGTATGAGGAAATGGGTTAGCTTACCCCTTCTTATGGAAGGGTAAGTCAAGGGAATAGGCTAAAACTTGAAAAAAATGTTTCAAATGTCTTTAGGAGTTCTTTCGTCTTTTTGTAAATGCTCTTGTCATTGTAAATGTCTTTCCTGAATGGCCAGATAGTGACGGAATAAGAAACGTTCTACCATAAGCTGTCCATGAAAACCACCAGCCTTTTCATGTCAGCTCTCAACAGCTGCAGCTGTCATACGTTCAAGTGATGTTGTCTACATGCTCATTCAGTGTTTGCGGTTTTCCTCCAGGCAGTTGCAATCTATGAAGGAAGGTCATAAAAACAACCCAGCCCACTCATGTACAATAGGATTGTTTTGTAGGCTCTTTTTCATGATAAAGATTTTGCTATGTGTTAATTTGGACAGAGCGCAGCTGCCTTTTTTTTTTCTATAATTAACTATCAGTATGTCATCATTATGAATTGCATGATCATTATCATCATTATTCATCATTATGAATTATGAGTATTATCATCAAATGTGTGGTAAAACAAATGTATTTAAATAGCTGCAGATAGCACAACATGATGTATATGTTATATTAGTCAAAGACCATCTTAGTAGTCTAACTGGTTAACTAGCAGTCATCTTTTGATCATCACATCTGTCAGCACTAGTAAAATATGAGTCAGTTTGATCCCTGTTCCAGTTTAAAATTGAAAATCTGTTGAAAGACCATAGTAATATGTTTCTTAAGCAGCTGCTTTTATATTTTCTAGTCCAAAAAGTTTCCTAATTTAATGCTATACACTAGTGAGATGTAGTATATTTGCGTCTATAGTGACATGCTGTAGTTTGTATACTAAGCACTGTTAAGTGCTTATTGATTGTTTTGTGCTCTGCATCACTCTTGTAGGTTAATTTCTCCTTAATACACTGTACCTCACAAAGGAAACTTCGGCTGGGATGCTGCATCTTGTCTTCAAATGTTAATGACCTTTGCCTCTCAGTTCCTGGCCTGACACTCCAGCATGCATAATGCAAAACTTGGCACAAGCTCACGTATGGATCCCTGTAAAGAATGGAAATCAAGCTGGCTTCTTGACTTCTTATGGCAAGTTCATAGCAAACAGGCCTGATACTGAACACAGTGCTGAGTCTACGAGGGCACCCACTGGAAATACAGGTGAAGCTTTCAGGAAGGGCAGAGGCTGGGGCAGCTTGAGGATGTGAGTCTCCAGTGAGCAGCTGAGCAAGCAGAGGTGGCCAGTGATGCAACTTGTGATAATGATTGTGAGTAAATATAAAAACAGGAGTAAGGGGGAGAAGATGCTAACTGAAACGGGAGCAGGGAAGAATATTTTATTTCTGACATGTAGTTGGTACTTACAAAATAAAAAGCAAATGGTAAACTGTTCTTCTTTAAGGCCTTGTTTTGCTACTAGAATGGGGTTTGGGTTATTTTAAGGCTACCTAATACATGTGAAGTAAAAACACAGAGAAGACAAGTCATATTGGTCCGCAAACACTGCAAATTCTGCGGAGCTTACTTTGCTGAAAAGTTCATCTTTACTGTGTTTCTACTTCAGCATGATTCATAGACATTATTTTTTCCTGAAGTAAAAACCTGTATGCTTTGGCTGTGAAGGCAAGCAATCTGAAAGAACAGGTTTGAGAGCTGAATATTAGATGACTGCCTCAGGACCAATGAACAGACAATCCACCTGACCCTAAAATATTTGGCAGCTGAGTACCTTCTGTCTGATTTCATGAATTGTAAGATTCTGCTGCTCGTGGCAAGCATAATCTTTCTTTAGAAGGAGCAGAACCTGAAGACATGCTAGGCAAGAGAAAAAATGATCCATATGCAGAGACTGGATGGATATGGCCTCCTACCAAGCTGTTCACTAATGACTGCTGCATTGGTACAGAGTTCCTCCCTTCCCAGTAAGGATGACTGAATTTCACCTACATGCAAATCACGGGCAGAGGAGCCTGGGAATGCTTTAGTTTAAGAAAAGGCAGAATGGCCATAAGAAGATAAGCCTGCTGGAGGCCAGCCCTCACGGCTTCTCTGGCCAAGTAAAGTGGTAAGTGATACCTTTTTGGTGGGGTTTTGGTACACCTTCCAGGAGTATAAAATGGGAGGTGGTTACAACCCAGGGCTAACTTAATTGAAAGCTGGCTTACTCCTTGTCCACGATATAGTGTCCCAAGTTTGGCTGTAAGGGTCTGGGACTCATTTCTCATCCCGCTACTAAAAATGCTCTGGATGTGATAACAAAGTTTGGAGGCTAAATCCTCCCCCTGAGGGAAGGGTGGAAAGATGTTTGGCTAAGTTCTTGTTGAGGAGGTTATGTTAGTGCTATTCTTACTATACTGTGTTATTGATGATCATATGGCAATTTGGGCCTTTGTTTTCATTATTTCAAATATGTAAAGTATTTGCAAGGTTATTTTTATCTGTAATTAGCATTACCTGAATTCTAAATCCTAAGCATGGAGGGAGATTTATGTTTCTTTAAGAACATTTTGTTTCCTTGATCCTACTGCTATGATTTATCTGAGAATAGCAAAGATGTCCTCAATTCCTACGCTTTGCAAACTGAATAGAAGTCATTTAAAGCATGATTCAAAGCTACAGATGATTAAGATAGTGAGAGCACACAATAACCTGTCAGATACTGGCTATGAAAAAAAATGATCTTATAAAATAGAATGACTCTATCCAGTTGTATAGTAAACAGCTTTAAATGAAAGGTGGATCACATAACCTTCAGTTCGGCACATTGCTGTTGCATTGCTCAATTTCCAGTTGGCATTGTGACTGGACATGAGAACATAAAGTGCAACAGAGCACTCTGAACTGAGGCATACTTAGTATGCCACATCTTAAAGGAGTTAAGGGTATTTTTCTTCCTGTTATTCTCTGCTACAATCTGATTGCTCTAATCATTAAGAGCCTGCTTCTTATTTCCAGGCACAGTTCATTCATGTCCAGCCTACACTATTTGTGCTTGTGCCAACCATATTTTGTAGATGAAATAGTTACAAAAATTGGTCCAGAAGCAGGAACTGGAAATTGGGATTGCCTTTCTGGTGTGTGGAGCTGTCCTAGATTAACTTATGCTTTTCTAATAGTGGTGGACAGTACCTATCCTATGTTGAGTACCAGCACCCATCTAATGGTTGAAGACCTGTTCAAGCCACCTCATCCTTGCTGCTGTGCACGGACGTATTTCACCCACCTTTACTAATGAATCACATTAGCTGATACATTTCCCCCCTACACGCTCATTTCCTTGACTCAAATTGTGTAAGTAATTGCATTAAATGAATGAAAAGTGGTATAATGATGCTATGCTATCAAGAAATCCTTCTGTTTTTTCCCTGTCAGGATTGCTGAGGGGAGTGCTCAGTCCCTGCAACAGCCCAGAGCCATGTCTCAGTAAGCACGGGACCAGCTGGCAGGAAAGGAGAGAGGCAGGAGCCCTGTGGCTCTGGACCACCTCCTGTATTCCTCCTAACTGCAAGCTGGACCACGCTGACCCTTGGGGAGGGTTCCCAGCCCTGCCTGTGTCCTGGGGAAGGAGCCGACGCTGCCCTGCTGCCCACGCCACGCCAGGGACAGAGAGAGCAAGGTAGGCACATGTGCTGCTGATGATTAACTGGTCATGATTAATTGTTCTGGGGGAAAGGGAAAGGGAAAGGGGAGGGAGACAGCTCAGAGTTCAAGGGGATGCTGGAACCTCTCTTGTCTCCAGCAGTTGGTGAAAAAAGCAGCAGGCAAAATCACATTTCCTAACTGTGACGCATGCACACACACTCACACAGAGTCCCCCAAACCCACAATCCAATATGGAAAACCAGCCTCATGACTGTGGACATACATTGTTGCATATCTCCCACATGTTGTGCACATATGTTTGGGAAGAGGATGTAGAGAGGGGAAAGGAAGAGGGAGAACTCAGAACTTTTGAGGAAAGCACGGGTGTAATCCCAGCCCATCTGACTGGAGGAATTTCTCTGAGCAGTGCTCACTTATGTAGTGCTTTCCCTTCATCCTCCTCCACGTATAAAAAATCTGTCTGGCCACACAAAGCAAAACAGAAAATATTTCCAGGAATACGATTAATATTTTAAGAAGGAGGAGTCATCAGTTCCATGACCATTTATCTTACAAAGGGGTAAGATCTTCTGTGGTACAGAAGTACACAGAGAGGTAAGATACTTTGGAAGAAGAGCGTGTGGTTGACAGAGAAAGCTGATTACTTCATATTGTGCAACCTCCCCTAGATCCCTAAGATCAAACACTGGCTACTGTGTTAGGGGGCTTTTGCTTATTTTTCCCCATGAAAAAAAGCCCTGTAGCTATCTGTTTGTGGCAGTTTTACCACAAGTTGCACATCGCTGTTTCTTATGTGATAATGGTTGGCTAAAAGACTGTATACTTCTGTCTCCCGTAAATCTTACCTTTGTAATGATACAAGTACATGCTTTGTCTGGTACCTGTAAGTGTAAAAACCAAAACCAACCAACCAAAACAAAACAACAACAACAACAAAAAAACCAAACACAACAATAATTCCGTTCCAAAGCTATCTTTTTGAAACCATGCTCTAAAGTATTGTAGCTTATTATCAGCCAGGAAAATTGTGCGCAAATAGAAGCACTGCTAAAGCTGGTTCCAGGATTCTGTCCCTTAAGACAGCCAGCCAAGAAACCAGATTGGATGGTGCTTTTGGCTCGATTGAGATGGTGAGGTGACTGGTGAGAAATCATGTGTATAATAGCTCTGTATAACTTGCATCTTCCACAAGAATCTGTGTCACTGTTGGGCATAAGTGGATGCACCTCGCTTTGTTTTAAATGATCTTATGAGGGTCATGAGTAGTACCTGTAGCCCAGCTTCTCGCACTCTGAAATGAGTACCGGTCTCTGGTGACGACGCTGGATGAAGACAGGTGCTTCTCTGCTGTAACGTCATGCAGTCATTCTTGTGTTCTTCGTAAAGTCTGTGACAATTAACCGAGAATCTGTCCTCATCGCTGTCCTGTACTGTCTCATCAGTTGTCCTGCTGCAGCTTCTACTTCAGGCCCTGTTGTGACAGATTACACAGCTCTGGTTCATGCAGATGTCAAACGTGTCCAAATGATTCTACTACAGAGCACATGCAGGTGCTTTCTCATCAGCTTGCACCACAGCTAAGTTCCTCATCCTTCCTATTGTGAAATCTAGGAAGATTTACCAGGATTAATCTTCTGGAAAGTCATCAGGTTTTGCCAACCTCTCTGACCGTATCATCCTTTCTTTAACACAATTTTCATAGAATCCTAGAATGGTTAGGGTTGGAAGGGATCTTAGAGATCATCCAGTTCCAACCCCTTGCCGTGGGCAGGGACACCTTCCACTACATCAGGGTGCCCACAGCCCCATCCAGCCTGGCCTTGGGCACTGCCAGGGATGGGGCACCCACAGCTTCTCTGGGCAGCCTGTGCCAGGGCCTCACCACCCTCAGAGTGAAACATTTCTTCCTTATATCCAATCTAAATCTCCCCTCTTTCTGTTTAAAACTATTGCCCCTTGTCCTGTCAATACAGGCCCTGGCAGAAAATCTATCTACGACTTTATTACAAGCCCCTTTTACATATTGAAAAGTGTCCCCGGAGCCTTTTCTTCTCCAGGCTGAGTAACCCTAGCTCTCAGCTTTTCTTCTTCTCTCACTTCAGCATTGGCATTTCATTTTTTGACAAACAGGCTCAAGGCCAAGCGTGTTCTCCTTCTTGGATGTTACCAGGAGAAAACTCCGCCTGTGGGTGAGGTGCACTTTGCGTGTGCCCTCCGGGCGAATAAAAGAAAAGAAAGAGCCGCGAGGTTGGCAAAACGAACCCGC
>VXAA01006688.1:124152-144969 GCA_013399115.1 Anseranas semipalmata
GTGTTGTTGTTACACTCAGGGCTGCATATTTTATAGATCACGAGAGAGGCAAACCGTGCTCAATAAGAGCTTTCTTCCACCGGGAAGAGAGACTAAGCACTGGTTGCTTAGGGGATACTTCAGAACTTCTTACAAAGTCTGGTTCAGTCCCTTGCTTGTTAGCTGTTACAGTCAGCACCTCTGTGCGTTAAAAGGAAGTAAAACCTTATTTCGTGTTCTGTTTGTATGTAGGACATACATGTGCCTCACTTCTTGCTCTTATGGAGGAGTCCCTGAGCTTAATTTTTGGATCTGTGCCTCTGAATTTGGCTTTTAGGGAGGGGATTTGCAGTTCTTTTCTAACACTGTTTTTGCTGGAACTGCAGAGCTGCTTCTGAGAAATGTTTGCAAAGCTTTCAGTGGTGCCAGGTTTGATTTCCTTGAGAGTCTGAGAAAATTTTTAAGCTGCTTTGACGTGACACTGCTGATGATTATTTTTTGAGAGCTTGAAAGGTTGCTTTGTTTTTTTTGACTGCTGTTTTTAAGCCTCACCTTCTGATTTTTGTATTGTATGACAAACTACTTTGTTTCCTTCGATTGATTGTTCTAAGGATGGCTAGTTGTGTGTCTGAGTTTGACTTCAGCTGCAGAGGAGTTGTGCTTCCACAGCTGTGGCTTAGTACCGTGTTAATTCTAAAGAGGCTGAGCTAACATGTGGTAAGGATAATTTAAAAAACAACAAAAAAAAGAAAAACAACAAAAAACAAGTACACATATATGAAGACTTGATGTGTTTATAAAAAATTGAGTGTGCCAAAGAAAATGTAGGAAAGACATCATGGTCCTCTGGCGATGGGTGTATTTTCACAGGCTACGTGAGGGAGTAAAAGGAGACAAAACGTGGCTCTTGCGAGCAGCCCTTTGCCGGAGCTCGTCCTGCTGCCCCCACACGCATCGGGACACCCATGTGTGACACGAGCACCCTCACCGTTGTGCCACCTCTCCGTCCCTGTGTGTCCTGTGCACCTGTGTCTGGCCACAGCCACCCCCTCCACCGCCCTGAGCACCTGGCGCTGTGGCCTTCCCGTGGTTGTGTTGATTTCCATCAGCAGCATCCCCTCCTTTGCTTGCATGCATGGATGCACAGAAATATTTGCATGCAAATAATTTGAAAGCAGTCTGATAAAGCCAGGTATTGCTGACTTCTGTCTTCTCTTATGGCTGCCGCTGTTTTGGGTAGCGTTTGGTGTACGTCTGGTGAAACCAGTCTTTATTTTCACTTGAAGAATTAAGTGCGCCATGAATATGAATGCATCTAATGCTAGTAAAGCACTCTTACGGCAAACTGCCAGACTGTGTTGGTGTTACACTACATGAAATGTGGCGCTCTGAATGAAACGTGGCGGGGACGGGGTTATTTGTAGGTGGCAGGCAATGGCCAAGGTTGTTCTTCATGCTAAGCACGGACCCCAGGCACATGTCGCTGGTGCGTGCATGCTAGAGAGGTGAAGGAAACCTGCAGGGCAGAGGTGCATGATGTTGGAAGAACCGGCAGATGTAATTTCTAAGAGGGGATTAAAAGGACTAAGCCATGGTGGTCAAGGTACCACTGAAGTGTGATAATGTGTGTGTGAAAGCGAGGGCACGGCAGTATTTTTGTTCAGAAACATAAGTGAGAAAGGAGAAACTGGCCAACAGTCAGGCTGGTCATGGCTGGAGTGGCTGCAGGGGGAAAGCTGTTACTGATTTCTCTTTTTCTTCTATATTTGACTTAAGCTTCTGCTGGGAACCATTTTTGGATTACTGCCCATGGGAGAGACTTGGCAGGGAGTGACGGTAACTGCTCAAAACATGAAGGAGGGAAGGCTGTTGGGGATCCATTGTTAGCAAAATCTGATGAGATTGTGACAGTTCAAATCTACATTGATAAATACTCTGGATATTGCTGGCAAGAGCTGATGGCTAGTCTGCCCCTCATCTGGGAGGTTTCTGAGAGAGTCTAGGGACGGGTATTTAGTGTGAAAAGTGCAAAACCTGTCAACTTCCTCCTCAGGAGAGCGAGTCCTGTCTGAGGTGGTCACGGCCCTGCCCTGGGGCCAGGGGCTGGGAGTGGAGCTCTGCGCTGTGGGGGGCTGGCAGTCTGTGGGGAGGGAAAAAGCAATGAAACAGCGTGCTTTTTTTTGTTGTTGTTTTTTTTCCTGCACAATTTAAAAAAAAAAAACACACTCAAATCATGCTTTTAGCAACAGGTTATGGTGAAGAACCAAACAAAATGGAACAGCTGAAGCACTGGAGAGAAATGAGAGATGCAGTGTGGTGATTTGGGTTTGCATGATGTGTTTCTCCACAGCATAGCTCAGATAAAATGAAAAATAGAAAGCATTCATCTGACTAACTGCTTTCTCTTTTCTCTCGGGGCAGGGTAGAGACACTTGTTTTGCTTCCGTCTATCTCGATCTAATATTGTCTTTTCGTTGTGTCCAAGGCAGCCCCCTCGACAGATCAGTAATCTTAATTTCCTCTGCCTCCCGAACTGCTCGTTTCCGTTCTTGCTGTTTGTCCGGGCTGTCTCTGGGGGCTGCAGAGGGGGATTCGGAGCCAAGTGAAGCAGCCATAGCCTTGCTCTGCTTTCTGCTCTTTCAGTTCTGTAATTTTGTTCCTCTGAGCCGCCTTCTGCTAGCTAGGTGGTGGGTGCAGGATTCTTCCCTTTTCACTATTCGCAGCAGGCGTGCGGATATACCTTATGTGATACGACCCAGGTTACAAGGAAGAGAACTGAACGGGGCGATGAGCAGTGCCTGTGCAGCTAACAAAGACGGTGCTGCACACAGCAGCGTTCAACCCTCCCTGCTGCAGCATTGCTTCTTGCAGTCTCCCCTTCCTGAGAACAAACAGCTGCCTCTTGCTGTGGAGCAGGGTTTTTTGTAAACAAGTGTGAGCAAGATGACTTGGAGGAAGACTTTGCTTTTTCCCCGCTCAGCTGGTTACTAAGAAAAAAATGCTAAGGAACAGGAGATGCAGAGCTGGAAGCGTTCTGTCACGTGGTGGCACCTCGAAGCTCTGTCTCAGCTTTGGTGTCAGCTGCGAGGTGCATCTGGGAGAGGAACCGAACTGATGCGTTCTCTTTCTCTGCGTGGTGCAGAAAGGCACTTACTTGGCTTTCATTTCTGTCATTTGTAGGCCACGTGGAATACATTAAAATGATGCTTCTGTTTGCTCAGCCCCAGGGAAGCTGTAAAACACCATGCAAGTCAAGTCGCATCTTCTCTGGTTTGGCCGTAGGGCTTACGGGTAAATGGGGCGTGGGTTCTGCCCTGGGAGCCTGACCTCTCGCTAATGGACAGGGCTTAAACGGCCTGGAAACCCCGTCCCACTTCAGCTTTTGTTTCGGGGGTTCTTCCGATGCTACAGTCCTACTGTCTGATCTCAGAGGTTTGCTGGTTCTTTATTTGCACTGGCTTGAGGCTGTTGTGCAGCTGCTTTGGGTAAATTTAAGAAACAGATAAAGTAACCTAAGCCATCCTTTTTAACTAATGATTGAGTTTCTGGGGGTAATGACACTAACCTTAAGAGGTTGCTGCATTATGAATGCAATTTGGAAACTGAATAGTAGACAAAGGGAAGTGAACATAAAAATTTTGACCCGTTATCCACAGTATGTTAGGCTCCTTAGTCTCATCTAATGCTCACCTTGAATTCTGTGTTTCTCCAGGAGCTGGAGATAGGGTGAAGGTCTCAAATGATGTTTGAATACTAGGATGGTTCAAGGACATCAAATGCAAGTGTGGCCTTTGGGTTCTTGTAGGGCTGTTAAGGTAATAATTCTGTTTGGTGCCCTGTGACCACTCATTTCACCTAGCAGCTGGGTCTGGGGAGGTAAACTCGGGATTGAGTTGCAGCCTGCCTTTGAAAGGTGATCAGATAGTGGAAGGATAAAGGCACTGAGAAAACAAAATAACCTGCAGTTACACCCCTGGGTGGCTTTCCACTGAGAACAGTGTGGTGGAGAAGGGCTCTGTTACAGTTTTCTGGAAAAAGCATGTAAGCTTGTGTGAGCTGCATTGCACGGCCGTGTTCCTTACAGCGATGGCTCTGTGCCCGATCTGATCATAGAGTGCTCTGTGCAAGACGAAGGAAAACGGAGAACCTTGACCCAACAGTTTCCCTTGAATATTAAACCACACTGCTCGTTTGCCATGCCTCATGGGCAGCATATGACTGGAAGTGGCAGAGCGTTAAGAGCTAAGGCTGATCCCAAGAAGAAAAGCAAAGTCCGTGCTGGTGCTACTTAGGGTGGGACCTCGTGGGCTAACACGCCCTGGGAATGCTGCGAAACTCAGGTGGGAAGCAAAACTGTGTCAGGCATTTCAGAGGCATGAAACTCCAGTGCAGTGTGCTCAGCGCGGTGGGCGCTGCCATGCTGCGCGGTGGGAGCGGGGCCGTAGCAATGGGCCTCTGTCTCGCGCAGTGTTTGGTGTCCTGCATGTCACGTCTGCACTGGTGTCAGTGCCCCGTGGTGGAGGCCACACTGCCAGCTGGTGTGGAGACGCAGCTGCTGGCTGCAACTGCAGCTTTCATGAGTAAGAGTTTTTTTTGTTTTGTTTTGTTTTGTTTTTTTTTGTTTTTTTTAAAAAAGGTTAATAATAAAAAAAACCTTCTGAGGCTCAGAGTGTGAACCTTTGCTCTCAAAAGGCTGTTTACCCAGTTGACTGCAGGGGTAAGGAGCAGGGAGGTTGCAGCAGACCCAGCATCTCTGATGCTCACCTTGCCTTCCCAGCCCTGTTTTTGGGCAGGGCGGTGGGATGCCCGTGTACTGAGTGGCGGCTCTGCCTTTGGGAACCACGCTGTCTCTGCATCTTAAAACCTTTCCAGGAGCGTTGCTTTTCCCAAGCTTTCAAATTCTTTGCCACTTGCAATTTTCAGGCTGTCCAGACATAGTAGTCTGTCCAGGAAATAATCATTACATCTTGCCTTTCTAGCTGGGGGGAGGAATTTTGTTTTAATGTTAGTACTCATTTAATGTTTGGTTTGCATTGCGCAGCCAGTCAAGATGACCAAGGCACTCTAGCAGTAGGGACTATATTGTTTTATGAGCTCCTCCCTTCTTGGTGATTATTTGGTGGCTTTCTCTTCACGATACAATTTGAGAAGGCTGGTCAAGGGCATTTGCTTTTTTTTCAGTTACGTCAGCTTCTTGATTAAAATAAACCACAGTCATGATTGCAACTTGTTGACAATTACTTGAAAGAGGAAATGTAACTGCTAAAAAAAAAAACAAAAAACCACAACATAAAAGAATGTCCTGTTTACAGAATTTATACCTGTTACTGGGGTGTAAATGCGTGATTTGGGCTTTTTTCACCCAGCCCACAAGTCCACGCCTGTCTGTGCAGTGACATGCCCAGCCTGGGAGCTTTCCTGCTGATGGCAGCCCGGAAAAGCAAACTTTGTTCAGCTTTCTAGATTGTGACTTTGTGTCCTTCGGTATTTGGAGGAAATCTAGCAACATGGATTGTGAAATGTGGCAATAGCCTTTTAAAGAGCCGCTTTGTGATGGATGCTGGTAGTAGTAGTTCTTAAAGTATTTCATGTGGTGGGTTTTTCTCTTTACCGGTAGAAGAGAGAGTGAAGAGCGAATGTTTGTATTAACTTTGTGCTCTATGGTGTTACGGAAAGTATGTCTGGAAAGTGCTCTTATGCAACTCTCAGTTTCTGAATTAAATATGTACTTTGTTTCCATGCAGAGGGGCTGCTTTTGCCTATTCCGAGGACTTCGTCAGGGTCCTAAAAATTTGTCTCGCAGATGTTTAGAACAAAGGTTCTAGATGATAAATACTATCTTTATGTATATTCATGCAGCTCCACTGTCTTCTGATTATTATTATTTTTTTCTCCCCCTTATTTTTTTTTTTTTTTTTCCCCCAGTGCAAAATCTAGGCAAGAAAGGTCTCATATCCTGGGGATATGAGATGTGATGCAATGTCTTTTACCCACAGCAGCAGGGACTTCAGGAAAGGAAACTGGCTGCTGGAGCCAGCCAGGGCTGCATCTGGCAGAGCCGCTGCACAGCAGCTGCCGGCAGCATCCCAGGGTTGCGGTGTTGTCATGCTGCTGCCTGCGCTTTCACACACTGACCTCTCCCATCCTGCCAGCCCTCTGGCTTCTCTGCAGCCAAACTTGTCCTGGTGATCCTCCCAGAGGGGTAAAATAAAAAGCAAAGGTAGTGCAGAGCTGTCTTGGCGTTTATCACAGCCCCATCAGGAGAAAAGTTTTTACTGAACACTCGTGAGCCTGGTCTAATGGGGATCTGGGATCTGGTTAGATTTGTTGTTAAACTTGTGGTGTGGCTGGGCTGCAGCACTGCCTCCTTCACTGGCACAGGTCCTGAGGATCAACCTGCTCCCCACCGACGTGGAACTCTGCAGCCCAGGATCTCTTGGCCACCAAAACCAGGATGAAACCACCAGACATGCACACTCCTGGTTTCCCAGTGTTGTGACGTGGCTTGTTCTGGACTTATGGCTTGCTCTCAGGGCAGGCAGATGTGCAAGCTTGCCTGAGGTTTCCTGTATTTGTAACATCAGGTTTCATGCAAAAGGTTGGTCTAGACAAAAATAATAAAGGCACCGTTATGTGTTCCCTGCCTTCATTTCCTCACTGATCTCGAACATCTCTTGGATGTTGCTCTGTCCCAGGTTTGCTATAGTCCTTCACACCTGGTGTTAATCGCTCGTGGAGAGGAGGAGCTGCACCCAGCACTGTGTGCATGGGGCTGCTGTAGAAAAGAGCACCCCAGCAGCCCTTTTTCCTGGCTGCAAGTGTGATTCCAGCCTGCTTTCCAAGGGAAGGGCTGTGGGTCCCCCCTGCTCATGGGGCAGGATATATTGGGCTGCAGGTCTTGGATATACAAAAAGGCATCCCGGGCGAGCCCTGTTGGCATGTCTTGTGGTGTGTGTGCTGTGGGTTGCTTTCCGCTGGGCTGGTAGCCTGCACTCTGGGTGTGCATGGAAGGCAGGAGCAAGGCTTGCTTTTGGGGTTTGGCTGTCCCTGTCTGGGCAGCCAGCCACCTGTCAGTGCCCCCCTGCTTGCCTGTGCCCTGCCCACGCTACCAAAGGGGACAAGGATGGGGGACCCTCCCTTTGCAACCTGTTCTCGAGTGAGCCCGAAGCAGGGAGTCAACTCTCCTGCAGTAATCTGTGGGCTGTTCACAACCTGCTCGGTGCATGTGGTTTTCTAGGTTTGGCTGTTTTATTGGCTTCTTCCACCTGCTTTGGTGCAGCCACCCTGGCACCAAGTTAGTAGGGCTGGTTGCTCCATTGTCACTGGTGTGTGTGTCTGCACGCATGTAGGAGATTCCTATCTGCTCCCAGTGAGCAAATCTGGGAAAAATTAGCTTCTTAAGGGCATGTAGCTACTAGCGTGTGGCCAAACAGGTGAATTGAATCAAAAGAATTTTTCATAAAGGCACTCCCAGCCATTGTCCTGTGCAGCGTTCACTCTGCTTGTCTGCCCCATTCCCTCCGTGCTTACAATTGAAGTAGACGCAGCTCTTTGGGATAGTAACTGCTGTAATACAGTGGCTAGCACAATTTTCTATTAAATGTGTACTTTTGTATAGATTTTTAGTTTCATTCCTGAAGAACATACATGTCTCAAGATTTGTCTGCTGTTTTCGTAACTATATCAGTTGATTTTTTTTATCTTTTTTTTTTTTTTTTTTTTTTTTTTATTTATTTATTAGGTCAGAAAATTGTCTNCCTGAAAAGCATGCGTTGCCAGTTCCCTTGCTTTTGTCTTGTTAGCTTTTGAGCATTAACTCAGTAGGCATAAATAACACTTCCAGCATCTGTGGTTCTGGACAGCTCTGTCCTGTTCCGTACATTTCCAGCACATCACTGGAGCCGAGGCTCTCAAAGTCAGAGCGTGGTAAATAGCTTTGTTGATGCGTAAGTAGCCATGAAATCCAGCCTCGCACACACGCCTGTGCTGGCTCTGCGATTTTGCGGGCGGTAGAACACAATACCATTCTTTTTGCCATTTAACTGACTCTGAATGCAGAGAGTGGATGTGCTGAGCAAGAAAAACTAGTTTTTGCACACATGGTAATCAGAGTGAAAGCAATCAAACTTCTGTAGGTCCATTTTCTCATTAGTCAAATAAGAATGATACATTACCTACAGTAGACCTACTGCACTACTAGTATTACAGGACCTTTTTGAGACTAAAGAGATTTCTTTTTTTTTTTTCCTACAAATCTAAAGAGTATTATCAGCTGTGTTTCCCCAACTGTTGGCCAATGGGATGTGACAGAGGATTTGTATAATGTCTGGTTTCCAAAGGGTTCAAGGTACTTATTGAAGTGGCTGCTGTTCCTGAAGCAGTCTGGGAGGCTGTGAGCTGTGGGTGTGTGCTCTGGCTATATGACTATTCATGCAATCACAGATTTGATTACACCACATAGGGACTACCTGTTTGTCAGCACTGTAGACCACATAGATCTATCTAAAGCAGCAGCTCGCAGTGAGGTTAGTTGTGCTGCCAAGACTGAGCTGAGGAGAGGTCTAACTAGACATAAGGTAAAATGGCAACAGTTTCTATTGTGCAAGTGGTTTGTTATGTATTTTTAAAGAAAAATAAGATTTGTGAAGTGTGTATGTCTTTGTAGTGCTTGTCCTGTAGATTTTAGTTAAATGAGCTGAGACAATTTCAGCTTGAGAGTCAAGAGGTAAACATTAAGTGCTTCATAATATTATAAAGTTACCTCCCAATGGAGCATGAGTAGGACTTGTGCTTGTGAGCAGCATTTGCTGATCTAGAGCGCGAAGATCCATGGCCTTGATCTACTCCTCAGCAAATAGCATGGGACTTCGCAGGGAGCTTTGTGATCTCGCAGTGGGCACCTTGGCAGCGGGCGTGCTGCACCTCGCTTGCTGCTGCCTGGAGGGACGGGAGGGGAGGTCCTGGGAAGGGCTCAGCAGTAGCAAAGCCTTGCTGCAGTCAAAAAGCAGGCTGGGGAGGCACAGCACAGTTGTCCTCTGGCGGAGGACAGCAAGGGAACTTTAAGTACGCTGGTAAGCTGTAGGGCTCGTGTAGGCTTTTGTATCCAAAGGTCTGTAGGGCCATGGCTAGTCCTAGCATCGCTGATGTGGAGGCAGTTGTTACCAGAACTGGGGCAATGAGGACACCAAGGGTCGCGTTGCAAAGCATTGTCATATCTGGCTGAGATTTAGACAGCAATTCCCCACTCCTGCTCCTAGCTGGATGCACTTGATCATCCCTATCTCTTGCGCATTGAACTTTTTAAGTCTTTCCTGATATTTTCTGACTTTTAATATTCTTTCTACTTGTGCTCTGATTGTTCGATGTTCACAAAACTGTTAGCTGGGTGGAAACAAGCTACTATAAAGTGTGAGTGTTTTGGAGGGGAGCAGGATTCCTGTTGTGCCTATCAACCTGCTCCTTTGACCTGCTATTTTAACAACAGTGGTTGCTTTTTGAAATCTGACTGTGTAATTTTATCTGCATGTTCACAAACTGATTAGATTTCAGAAACTTTTCCTGGGAAGTACCAATGCTAATCTTCTTTCCCATGGCTTGGGAGAACACTTTTGTTGCAACCTGCAGGAAAGGAGCTGACAGCAGTTAAATGACGTGGCGTCCAAAATCTCTGGGCAGAGGTCTCTAAGCTGAACGCTTTTAAAATTATTTTACACTTTCTGTAACGATGCTCATGTAGAGGCCTATACTTGGAATTAGTTCTTTTTGGCAATGGCCTGATAAATTCCCATTCTCCTGTTAGCGTCAGATTGTGCTGGGTGCTAGAGCTGAACGTCACCTGCTGCTGCAGTCCTTCCTGGCAAGGGGGTTTGGATGAGCAGAAGCTTGCATCCAGCACAGTGAGCTATAATGTAAATTGGGTTGAGAAATATGGTGGAGGGAAGAAAAACAGAAATGCAATTGTTAAATGGGCCAGTGATCTATAAGCTTAAATGTATATAATATAAACCTGGGAAATAGGATGCGGGTAGGAAACTGTGGGTCAGTGTAGCAAAGGAGAAGATTTTATTGGAAATCGAGAGCATTTCATTGCTCTCGAACAGAAGCTGAGAATTTTCTTCACTCTTGTGTCAGATACATGGGACTTGCTGTTTTCTAAACTATTTCAGTAAATCACATATTTGTTGGTCGTTAATAGATTTTTGAAGCAGGTTCCTAATGAGGTCTTAATCACAAACCTTTTGCTTAATTGGTTTCTGAGAGATCTAATTGGAATATACTCAGGTTATTGGACTAGGATGTTTAAAATGATGTGTAGGGTTGTGGGGCAGTGAGACTGGGGGATGATAACAGTCAGAAAATGGAGCCAGGCCTGGCAGAAAGGAGACTGGGGTCCATGTGGTGTTAGTGTGAGGACTGAGTTACTTGTGAGTGATTTCTTACTCAGCACCCTACCATTTGCCTCTTGCTGTAATGCTGGCAGATGAAATATCCTCAGAGGAGTATTTTTTTCCTTTGGCAATACTTGTATGCCTCATAAACTTCCATGGTAATAGACCTTTCTAATGTGATCTGTTTTTTTTCCTATTGAAAATGATGATTAGGGAGAAAACACAGTGAACTAATTGTTCTGAGAAACATTTGAGCCACATAAATATTTCAGGGGATTTCAGTAGCCTTAAAAGGCTCAAAGGTGCACATGAACAAACGTACCCATAATCATGGTTGAAGTTTTGTGATGTGAGAGAAGGCTGAGAAAGGAAGAACTTCTCAAAAGTACCTAAGTATTTACATATATATAACTATTCCTTATAGTAGTGTGACATTGTATAAGTCCATTTGCCTTGTAGATGAGCGCTAAGTTGCTTAGACACTTTAAGAGAGATTACTCATGTTTTGGTATAAATATTTTCTGCCAAAATTAAATAAATCCTGGAATAAACTCACATAGGACTTGCTGGATGGAAGAAACGGCAGGAGCAAAGCTTCAGACTTGCAAAAGCACTGAAGGAAGAGCTGAGCTGCAGAGCTCAAGAGCAAGTGCTGGAAGGGACAGCTTGTTCCCTGTTCAGACATACATTGTGCTTCATCTGGGAAATACATAAGCTTAGTATGATTGATGCCTATTTAGCAAGAATAGGATGAGATGTATTAAATGTTGCCTCTGCTATCCAAGAACAAAGTTCTCAGCCTTGGTTAATGGAGGCGTGATGAAGGGAGCAGGAGTCTAGTGTGTGAGCAGCACAATGGTTCTTTGCCGGAGACCATAAAACATTGAATAGATAATATCTGGTTTTTGGTCCACGCAAAAGCAGCTAACTTGTCAACAAGCTGAATCTTTAGAAATATTTGATACTGGTAGGGTTTATTGTCTAAGAAGTAATGGTAACCATTCAAGTGTCAAATCAGGGGAGCAATTTAGAAATCCTAAGATGTGTTTAAAAAGCCATAAGGTTTTTCTTTTGTAGTTAGAAATTTAAAAGTGGGGGAAAAGAACAGAAAGAAGCTTGTACCCCCCCCTTTCTGTCTGTGTCTCCCATTTGTGTCACTTCTGGTGGAAAATTTAAGGCTTGATTTATGAATAAGCCTGCGCCCTTCCCTGAGTGCTCCTCTGAGCTAATGCCTCTCTTCCTTTGTCTGTTGTGTATTACACCCTTGCTTTTCCTTTCCTTTTCTTACCTTATTTGCTATTCTTTGTCTTCTGAGCTCTGTCCCTTCTTAATGTCTTTGTAAGAGGAGCTACTCTTCACTGTCCACTAAAAGGAGATGTTTCTTTCATGTGACAGTTGAGCTGTGGGGCTCCTTGCCACAGGATATTGTGCGTGCTAAAAGACTATATGAGCTCAGGAAGGGTCTGAAAAAGTTCATAGGATGTTATTAAATACCACTATGCCACCTTCAGTTTAGCATTTGTTTAAGCTGTACATCATGGGATGCTGGAAGGATGTTGAGGGTAAGTACCCCTGGGTGCTCACCTTATACTTAACTCTGACCTAAGCAAGTGGCTACCAGTGTCAGGCTGAATAAAGTCATCTTGATGTTCCCTCATGTCATTGCAGAAGTCCCTTTGTGATCTCTCTTCATGTTTACCTTCCCTTTTTTATAGCCCGTGTGAGACATGTGAAGACTAACTTCTACGTGGATAAAGCAACACATGCAGTTGGTGTACTCATGTTGTGTACTTGGCTCCAGGAGAAGAGTGGTTGGAGCAGAGCTTTGGGAATTGACGCACGTGCGTCTGCTCCTGGCTCTGGCAGCGCGGGTGTGCTGGCAGTGGTTCAGCAAGTATCTGGGCAGAGCCGTGACACGGCATCGCTGCACTGCTGCAGAAACTATTGGGTTTATAGGCCAGCATTTCACGTAGAAAACAGTTGGCTGGCTGAAGGTGAGGCAAGCTGCCGGCTGGCACACCCTGGGCTTGTGCTGGCTCAGCATCGTGATCTTGGTAGTCCAGGAGTGATGATTCATGATCTGCCGGCAGCTGTGCCTTGGGCTGTCTCAGGTCTGCTCCTTTGGCTTCCCCAGCAGCATGCGGATGGGCATTACAACTCATCCTCACCTTGGTGGCTCCTACCTGGTGCTACCATGTTTGGCTGATGAAAGGCTGTGGTGTCCTGCCTAGGTGCAGGCAGCCTGCAGGCAATGCAAGGGCAGACCTGCACATCAGTCCCCCAGACGTATTTCAGGCACAGTGCTCTGTAACCTGTGGATTTGCATGAGTGGATTTGCATGAGCAAGGAAATGAAGCTGCATGCACAACCTTCAGAATTATCATGGGTTGAGATGCCACTTCAGATAAGGCTGCATCTCCACTGCACGATGCAGCTCAGTGGTGGAGATGGCCGTGCTGGCCCCACAGGAGTGGCTTTCTGTTCACAGGACAGGCTCACGCCGTGCAGATGGCAGCTCCGGTGCAGAGTGCAGCTCAGCCCCTTCCAGCCTTAGCCTTGGCACTGCTATGGGCCCGCTCTTTGCAGCGTTGCAGCGTTTTCCCCAGCTGATGAGGCAGGGTTTCCCAGAGCCGCTGTGGCAGCACTTTTCCCTTGTTGTGTTCGTGCCCTTCTTGTACTGTTCTCATGGCCTTGTGCCTGCAGCCGTGATAGTGTGGGTATGATGAGTGCTGGTGAGGTTCACCCTTCTTCCTGCTGTCCCTGCCTTGTCTTGGACATCTTGGTTTGTACTATAGATAACCAAAGCAAAGTTATCAGCATTGCAGTTAACAGTTATTTAAATACTTAATAACATTAGCCAATAATGTATGTACACAGGCACTAAAGTCAGTGGGCAGCACTTGCTCCTGATTAGCATGTACCAATTATCACGAATAGGAACAATCAGAAGGGAGTTTGAGCAGGTCCCAACAAGACACGTATGTTACTGAGGGAAAAGCATGGCAAAAAAAATTCATCTTTGTCTTCATCCTTGCCACCAGCGGCACTGGGGAGAGCTCCTAGAGGACGATGCTCATCCAGGACCTGTGGTTGCTGTTCCAAGCTGGCCATGAGCCAGGGAGAGCTTTCCATCTCTCTCTCCTTACCCCCCTCACCCCTCCCTTAAATTTAATATCTTGTTAATTTGTGCACTCCCCCTTAAGGCAAAGCCTGGTGAGTGCTGTCACCTGTAGCAGCTGGCACACTCCAGCTGGGTACAGCGTCCTCATCCTGTATTTGCTTGCAAGTGAAGGACCCTGGCTGGCTATAAGCACTGGGCAGTTGGGAGCAAGATGTTTAAGCAGCATCAGTCAGGGCAAATACTGGATTTCCAGCAAGAGAGGATCTTGATTCCCCTGTGTTTTTGATAGAATGAGACACAAGGTATCGCTATATAGCCTTCGTTATAACCATAAACCAGCTGAAACAGGTACCTAATCCAACTATCCACTCTGCTCCTTAACCTAAATGCATTTTTTTAGAGTATATACGGCTGCATACATGAACAGTGGAAGATGGTGACCTGTAGGAAGTCCTCCTCTTTATCAATGTACTTCATGGGCTGCTGCTAACTTGGTTCCCCTGTCCCCTTTCTGTGGTCTGTGCTGCGTGGGGCTGCTTTGGGCTGCTCCAGCAGTACCTCTCCTGGATGCAGCGAGCTGCTCGCTGGAGGAGCACAGGGGCAGACATGGCGTTTGGGGAGAAGGTGCTGGCTGTTGGGACTGCTTGTGAATGGCTTCTGCTGCTTAAACTCAACCCTGTTCTAATCCAAACTAATCTGCATTCATAGATGAACACTAGGAATTTTCCTTGTTGTGTTTTGCCTACCTTATAATTAGGCTTTTATTGGACATGGGGACAGTTGGGCAATGTCCTGGTCTCTATTAACTGCCAAATTATTACAGTGGACGCTCTTCTGCAGCCTGCTAAGAGCATAATGTTTATACCATAATCCTCTGTGTTGACACATCACATGTGTGTTGCAACTGCTCTGAGTTTCAGTGTTAATTGAAATGCCAATATTAATTGTGGAAAGTTGGTCATATGCAAACCAAGCTGGAAGGGGAAGTTTTCTGAACCAGCTATTTTGTAATCGTGTGTGTTTTGTAAGTGCTGAACTGTGTGACGCAGGAGGAGTACTGTGATGCTCTGTGGCAGTGGGATCCTCGTGAGCTGTGGGGTCTGAGTGCCAGGAGGTGCTTCGAAAAGAAACTGCAGGTGGGAGCAGCACTGTGGTCTGGTGCTGTGGGTGGGTCGGTGCTCAGGTGCCTGGGAGAGGTGCCAGGGAGCTGGGTACTGCTTTAGAAGAATTGGGGGCACCCCTGGAAGCTTAACACCCTCAGTCCCTCACATTCATCAGGGCAAGGTAATGAGAGGAGCAGAGGGTTCATGTGCCTCTGCTCTTTCAGCAGGTGAGGGCAAGGGACATGCTGCTTGGGAAGTCTGCTCTGGAGCAGAATTGGTCTCCAAAGTGTTCCTCACGTTGTGACGCCTGTTGTGTGAAAAGGAAACTGTTCATAGACAGGTTTTCTGGAGCCTGTCACCCTGTCCTATCCATTTTGGCTTTTTCTGAGGTGTTTTCTTTAATCAAAAGTCAGACTAGATTTCCTCGGTAGTGTTGTGGTGCTGTTCAGAATGGCTAACTTCCCCAAAACTGCTATATTTGGGGTATTTTTAGTGGTATGGGGTAGATTTAAAGAAGAATAGAAGAACAATGTATAGATGCATAGAGAAATGACGGTGGTGCTTACATGCCACCCACCTTAATTATTTTCATAGATTATTTTTGGGGGGAGAATTTCAGAAATTTTTTCTGCATGTACTGCAATCTGTGCTTTGTAGGTCACCTGTTACAGATGATGACCACCTTGTGTCATGCTGCATTCATTCTGTAAATACCGGAAGGCAAATCCTTCACTGGCTCAAGGAGAAGAGAGATACTGTCTTGCTTGTTCCTAATCTCTGTCGTATCTGCCATCTTGCTCATCTGGGGTCTGTGCAACTATGAGGTGCTGCTGTAGAGCACCAACTGCCCCCATGAGGCACAGTGATGCCGGGCGCTCAGGGGAGGTGAGGTGGGGTGCTCCACTGGCTCTGCATGGGGTTCGTGCGATGTCCTCATCACCACGGTGGAGAGTCGTGGCTGGACTGGAGGAAAGCCAAACAGGGTGGGAGATGGTGGGCTGGTGAGCGATGTGTGGAAAGTAGGTGTGTTCAGCTAGTCACGCAGAGGGGAAGCTGTGCTGCTGAGGCAGGGCTGGTAGGGAGCTGTGTGAGAGCGGTTCTTGCGTTGCAGGGCTCAGTTCAGAGCCCAGGGCAACATCAGAAAAACCTCTGTAAAAACTGCTGGTAGCTGCATTTGGAAGGCGAGACTTGCACGAGTGGGGAAGGCTGGGAGGACTTGGTACGTGCGTTTTGGTTTTGGCGTTTTGCTGGTGGCTTCCTGTGTAAACATGGCTCAGCCTCTGGGTCTCCTCAGCGGCGCGCAGAAGTGGGGCCGGCACTTCTGCTCCTTCAGGAACACTGTGAAGTGAATCTACGCACGAACAATGTCGTGATAACAAATAAGCTAAAATAGCCAACCTCCTTGGTTAAACCCCAGGCTTCCCACAGCCGCTTGCTTGGCGCCCGCCCTGTTCCTGAGCCGTGCCCCTCACTGTGGCGGGCGGGCGGCCTCCAGCTGCTGCCTTCATGCATCCACCCCCACAGAGCTCCAGTCATGGTCTGGGGCTTGTGTGGCAGAAATTACGAGGCTGTTCATCGGCTGTGGCTGTGGGCAGAGAACAAAAAGGCTATTTGTACAGCAAAATGGCACTGCCCGTTCCACACCATGTTTTATTTTGTGTCCACAGAGCAGAGGACACAAAAAATAACATAAATGGGAACAATAACCTAAGTTAGCACTCTTCTAAATCCATTTAGACTGCTTTGTTTGTAAATATTTGTGGCTCATCTGTGTTTTAAAGAAGGAAGGATAAAATTCTGCCTCTCTACCCTTATTTTAGGATGGGGATGGATGGTACTTTGTGGTTGGCTTGACTAGACTGCCGCAGAGGGTTGAAGAGATCTGTGCTTTGCTCGTCACCTGATGAGCTGGTTTATATTTAGATGAGAGAAAGCGTGCGGTTCTGTGAATGCTGTCTTTTCACTCATGCAAAAGCCCAGATCAGGTGCTGAGTTGTCAGAATGAGGTTTTAGTTGTTCACTTTTTTTCCTGTGACTTACTAGATCTATAGTCCTGCCAATTCAAAACATACGTTCCTTGAAAACAAGGTGCCCAAAGGAGAGGCCTTTCAAAATCTGAGGAGGCTTCCTCTTACCAGCCAGGGCAGCAGGCCTTTTTGGAGGAGGTTTGGAAAACCCCCTACCTTTGGTGTTAGCCTCTTTGTCTCAGCTGAATGTTGGCCATGATGCTGGGCAGGGCATTAGCTAGTGGATTGCAAATGCCATCCTTATTTAAACAATTTAAAGACGTGTTTTTGTTTCCAGCTGAGCTGTTGTGCTTGAGAGCAGGGTGGAAAGCTTAAGCTGGTACATGAGGGAACATGACTATCCACTTCTACCTTCTCAGCACCCTGAACAATTAAACATAAAAGCCTTTGTTCCCTGGTGACTTCATTCTTAAGAGGCCTTTTTAATTTTAGTCATTAGTTTCGGGAAGAAATAATGGGAATTTGTCATTGACAAGAAGGCTGCATGTCAAATGTTGTGTGAGGGATCCACTCCATAATTCATGGGCTGGGGAGTGTGGGTGTGGAAAGGAGGGTGCAAAATGGAGATGGGAGAAGTCAGTTCAATGAGACTATTGGTCCTAAAGACAGCTTTTCTTGCCTTCATGCTATTTGCTTGACCCAGATCACTACACGTTTTGCTAACTCATCCTGATATTTTTAGACTTTCTTAAATAAGAATGTGGTGGATTATTGGTTATTTTTGTATTGCTTATTCCCCTTCCAGTGTGGAAGGGGACTTGCACATTAATACCAGAGCGATGCTGATTTATTTCTGTTCTGTCTCTGCTTACGCCTGTAAGCCATGCATTCGTGTATGCAGAAGTGCTACTGTTTCTCATCAGTTCTCTTTTCCTGGATACTCTGAGTTTTGCTTGTTTTGTGATGAGCCATGTGTCACTGTTGGTGTGCTGAGAAAGGGGCCTTCTTCCTCCTCTGCTGTAGGATGTGAATAAGAGCAAGTCTGGCTTGGGCTGTGGGGATTCTGAAGGCAAATGCAGAGTAGTTGTAGGAAGACTGTAGCAGGTTTAGACCCACCAAAGCACACTGTGGTGTCTGCAGGATGGGGGGGTCACATCCGTGCAGTTAGCCACTGCCTTCCAGGTCTGCTGGCTTCACATGTGTTCCCATCCTTGGCAGAGTAAACTAACTGTCTGACTCTGCCTGAAGTGAATTAAGGAGCACTCGTGTGATGTTCATCTTCCAGTCGAGCTGAAGGTGTTACAGGCTCTGACAGAGGTGTGCTAATAGCTGGGCAGCAGCCACAGTGAATGAAGTTAGCATTGGTGATTGCACAGTGAAAATAACCTCCAGCAGTGGAGATATAGCCTGTATTTCTACATTTCTTCTTGTGGTGTTTCTTTCTTGTAGCATGTGTTTGTGTGCAGTTACGGGAGGCTCTGCAGTGCTGTCAAATCCAGCCTGCCTGGGGCATGCTGACGCCTGGTGTTGGGGGTGAGCTCTACTTTGGGAGCTATTGCCTGAGAGAGGCAGGAGTAAACAAAATACAACACCTTGTGTTAGTTGCGAAGTGATCTGTTCTCGATGGAGCTGCCTTGTAGACCTTACAAAAGCTGTGAACTCTTTTAAAAAAAAAAACAAAAAAACAACTAAAATTAAAAAATTGGACTCACTGACACAGAGCGGGAGATTTTGGTGCAACTATGTCCGCACGTACATCTGCAGGAAATGAGTCATATTCTTACAAAATCATAAGCTGAAGAATTTGTGACTTTATATGAAAAATTCCATTTTGGGCTAAGTCAGATCTCTTCCTCTCTCTAGGTTTTTCTCAGGTGTCAGGAATGTCTTCTGACCCCACTTCATCCACTTTGGAGCAGTCCTCCTCCTCTCTGCATTCACCCAGTTCTCTTCATCTGCCTGAAAATCGCAGGACAAGAGATCGCTCCCCGTCTCCCATGAGAGGGTACCTCATTCCCAGCCCACTGCCCACCCGGAGGACCAGGACGTTTTCAGCGTGAGTATTGGGAAAACTGCATTTAGTAGGCACAATGATTGCCTGTGGGCAGAGTGATCGGCCCCTCACCAAGGTGAAGGCGGGTGGAGTTTGTTGTATCTGGAAGATGCTTTGGTATTTTACTGTTAATCTCTTCCGCCTCAGAATTCTAATCCCACTAGATTTCTTCATCTAAATTGCCTGTAGTTTTTCTATGCTCTGTTTGGATAAAGAATGTTGAAAGTATTTTCCCCTCTTCAAGACTAGAGTTTTACACGGAGGGAAAAATACACTGAGATTTTTCAAAACAGTTTCTTCACGTCTGAAGTTTTGCTCCACTTTGGACACTGAACTTGGGCTCTTGGAGGACCAGTTCCTGTCCTCCATCAGTGTTTCTTTATCAGCTCAACCTCCTCCTTTGACCTAACCTCTCCTCTCACCACCCCTTAAGGATTAGGTCTTTCACTCCTGACACCTGTGCTGCCATCAACCATGTCACATTTTAGGGATGGTTCATGACCATGTCACTTTTCAGAGGACTCGTTCCTTCCTATTCAGCTTTAATATTTGTGTCTTAAGATTTCTGTGAGTTTGCTCAAATAGACATGTAAAAGAATGGATTGGTTTTCAAGGTATGAAGCCTGTTCTCTTTGATTCTGTAAAATTACTTCGTTTCTCATGAAATGAGATGAGGTGTGTTGCTATTTGCAGCTATTAGAGATGGTGATCCTACAACAGAGCTGGCTTTCCCCAAACTTTCCTGTGGTGCAATGCAGACTCTGAGAGCCCCCACCATAAGGGGACTCCTCCACAGCACAGCAGCAGAGCATGGTGTTGCATTGTTTGGCCATTGCAAAAAATGTCTAGTGCATGCAGTGGGCTTCCTGGTGAGGCGCTGACCTGCAGAAGGCAACAAGGGCTTCTTCATGAATAGCAGTGGCCTTCAAATTAGGGTCTGCAGGTAGAGCATGAAGCTCTGGTCAATCCTTTGTTGCATTTGGCACAGTCCTACAGTTACCTCTATGTGAGGGTGGTCTGGCAGTGCTGAGTGAAACACTAGAAATAAGATCTCAAACCAGCAGCTAGCCTGTTTTGTGCTGCATAATTTAGTTGGCATGTTTGTTTGTTTTTCCCCCTTTTTTCTCCTTGCAGTGCTACCTAGCTTTTTTCTTCAAAAGTGATATTATTCAAAAATGTGTGAATAAATCTCAGTGATGCTTTGTATTATCAATTTTCTATTCAAAATGAGGTGAAAAAACAGCAGCAGAAGAAAATTTTACCTTGTTAGTTCTGAAAGGCTTCAGATGCCGTAAACTTTGTAATGGAAGTATATTGCTAAAAGGAACATAATGGACTTCATAATTGGGATTGACCTTAAAAAAACAGTTCCAGGCTAGCTTGTCTCAGTGCTGTGTTAATAATGAACTCTTTGTAATTCTTCTCGGCTGTTAATTGTAGTCTGGTTCTCACAAAATTAAAGCATTTGTTTATTTGCTTCCACAGTTCTTTAATCATTAATTAGTGTAGGAACCTTGCTGTATTTGTTAGCCCTGAAAATCAAAATGCTTCTAAATTTTTATTTTTTAGTGTAGTCTTTAAACAAGAGGCTTAAGTGAGCCCTGGCCCCACAGTTGTATGGAAAAGATAAATGTGCCAGGCAGTGTCTTATTATTCAGTGGGATTATTTAATTTTGGTTCATTGGCAAGTGTGGGGCCTTATCCCTTGCAGTGCTTTGTCTCCTTGAAAGATGCAATTGAACTTTAATGGCTTATTGAGGGCAGTGAGTAGTTTTCTGTGTAATGAGCACTTGTGGGGTCAGGTGTGTTGACAGCTTTATAGAGCTGGAAATGAAGTGATTTAATGGAGATTTCTCTTTAACCCTTTCAGCTGTATTTCTTTAATGTTAATATCACTTCAGGAGCAGAGCTGGCTTTTTTGTTTGTTTTTATTTATTAAGACTTCAGTAAACTTGAAACATTATGAAAGTAATCTCAAAACTGTCATGCATATAATCAAATGGCACCACAATCACTTACTGAGGGTTTGGTTCAAAAAGTCCCACAAAAATCCTATTCTAGCATGGAAGCAACTTACTGGGTAGTCATGGCATGAGAAGGTCCTGATTTAGTAACTCCTCCATGAAAACTGTGTAAGATGTCTAAGACAGTTGGCTTCTTTAAAGTATTGAATTTGGATCCCTGGAGATTCAGTATATTTGATTGG
>VXAA01006688.1:144988-156692 GCA_013399115.1 Anseranas semipalmata
GGGGGGGGGATTTAATCACACGGTTTTCAGGATGGGTCACAGTTCATGCAAGTCATTTTTCTTGATGTAGTAAGTCATCGTGAGGGTTTGTCTAAAAACGATGCAGTAGACATTACCTGGAGAAGGGTGTGTGTCTATTTATGTATATGCATATGTACACATGTGTTCCTTTATGCACTGCATTCTCTCAATAGTACATGCACACAGTTATTTTTAGGTTTCTGGAAGTGCATACAGCACCTGGATGCACACTGGAATGTCAGAACTCCTAAAATGTATAAAATGCTTATATTTAGGTATAGTGTCTATGAGAAAAGGCAGGATGATACAGTAGATGGATTCAAGATGGCAACTGATGGATTATAATGCTAGCAAACACCTTCATCACTTTTATCATGCTTAAAAAAAGGCTACAGGCAGAACGTGTGCAGTGTGACACTACTAAGCAGTTGCTGCAGAGGAATACGGGGGAGCGAGTGCGTGTTTGGACCGTTGTGCCGATTTCCTTGACATGCTGTAGCTGAAGCTGTCGCATCCATGCTCAGCAATGAACCGCTCTGTGTGCTCTGTTTTGCAGAACTGTGAGAGCATCGGAGGGTCCCATCTACAAAGGTGTCTGCAAATGCTTCTGTCGCTCCAAAGGCCATGGCTTCATTTCCCCTGCAGATGGAGGGCCCGACATCTTCGTACACATCTCTGAGTAAGTTGTCCAGGTCACCGAGGAAGCTGGAGCTTCAGTTTGCCTTGATTACTGAATGCTTTTAACATATCACGTGCCAAGAATGGTTTGTAATCTGTCACCTTTATCTTAGCACAGAGCAGTTATGCAGATCTTACAGAAAAAGAACAGCATAATCTATCGCTGCCAGTATTACTATAAATCTGTTGAGTTGCAAACTTGTAGATGATCCTGTCAGATCTCTTAGAATAAGCTGTGTGGTTTCACCCAAACCGAGTATCTTGCATTTACGTGAAGCGAATCATCCAGGCAGTATCCAGCTTTAATTTAAAGTTTTCTGACATTGAAAATTCACTTTTTACCTTGCACTGCTTGTATCATTATTAAAGTAAAGGTTAATTACCTTTACTATTAAGAAAAGTCATTTGCCTAGCTTCAGTCTCAAGCAGCTTATGGCTAAAGCTTTCTCTGTTAATGGGTTCATTAGTACCCCTGCTTTTTTTCCTTGAACACACAGAGATCTATCACCTCTGAATATACCTTTCGATAAATCAAACAAATTGAGCTTTTTAAGTCCCTCAATTTTTTTCTTCAGTCTAAAACAATCTTTCCAGTTTATTTTCTAAGTGTGCTGCAGAATTTAAATATCACTTAAAAAAAAAAATGAATACAACTGTATGGATACTTTCAGTATATAGAAATAAAAATCTCTTCCACGCTCGTGCTCTGTTTCTCTTTCTATAAATCCCATAATTGCATTAGCCCTTCTAATCCCTAGTTTTTTGCTGAGTTGCTTATCTGCTCTGACCCCTGCATCCTCTGCAGCGTCAGAGTTTGGTGCAGTCCCAGATGTGGTCTGTCATCCCCTGGCAGCAGGGTTTGCATTCCTGGCTCCCAGATACATGATTTCATATTTGGTTGCACTGCAGCGCATCTGATTTGAATAGACCCTGCTTGCCAAGGGATCCAGATCACTCTGTGTGACTGCACTGTCTTCATTATTTATTGCTTGGCTGATCTGCAAGGTTTAGTAGACAGTATTTGTTTCCAGTTTGAGATGTTGACCAGCATGGGGGCTGAAACTGATTTCTGTGGGCCTGTATTAAGATTACTCAATATTTATTCTCCAATAACCTCTTTTAGATCTATCACCAATGTTTAGTCTACCTCTTGTTTACAATGTTCAAGCTGTAGAATCCTCATTTTTTCATTTGGAGTGGTTATTCAGTGGTAAGTCAATAAAAGCCTTACCAAAGTTATTCACGTGGCCCCAGTTATCTTTCCTGCTCATGTGGTTAGCATGTGTCCTTTGAGAAGGAGCACATTGGCCTTCTTCCAATTTTTCTGAAATGTTTACTGCATGATGGACTGTTCTGGGTACATGAACTGCTCCTGCCCTCAATCCCCCTCCAATCAGCTGCAACTTAGAAACTCCAGTGATGTTTTACTGTTGCTATTTAAGACTCCAGTATATCTCCTATGCTGAAGACCTATATGACCTTTATAAAGGTTAGTTTTTGGCTGCAGTGATTTCAGTGGTCTGTGTGAGAGGCCCCATCTCACGGGTGTCCCCTCTTGGGGGCTGTGCTACTTGCCGTATCAATCCTGTATGCTTTCAAAATGCTTTGACTCTGAGCCATCTATATGCTATATTTAAGTGATTATGCCCTGGATGTGGCATGCCACCTTTCCCCTTTCTTCCACCCAATTGATCTATCCTAAAAACAGTATTGAACAAGTCATTGTGGTTGTAAAAGTTCACAGACAACCACACTTCTTGATGTATTTTCAGCATGTTTATTTTGCTGACGTGTGTCAAGTTCTCTGTTTACTCTCACTCTTACCCAGCCATGCCCTCAGCCTGCCCCTGCACTGAAAAGCTGCAGCAGATAAAGGATGAGGGGGGAGAGCTGTTGCATGGGCAGGGGATGGCAAACTCCAGCTTCAGCCTGAGCTCTGGCTTCCCAGGTCTCAGTTTGGTGTCCTAGCCCTTAGGCCATGCTGCTTCTCTTCGGTTTTAATTGCTTCATTTCAATCTAATTCTCGTGTTGGTGGAGAACAGACTGTACTCTGTTCAGAGCAGGGTACGCTGCAGTTTGTCTGTAGTACAGCATCTCTCTTAAACCAGAGCAGGTGTCTTCTGTTTACCATAGACAAGAAGGTTGGAGGGGACCTCCTCTGCCCCGTCTGCTGCTGGAGGGTGCATGTGCCTTTCTGGCAGATGCATTGCCAACCGCTCTTAACAGCTGCAGTGATGGGGATCCAGTGCCTCCCTGTCTGATCTCTTCCTGTAATGAACAGACCTGGTTCTTAATTGTTTCTGATGTTCAGCCTACCTCTCCCTTGCTTTCATTATGGCCCTTCACTCCTCCTTCCATCTCCACAGCAGATGAATGATGCCTTTCCTCTTTAAGCATATTGTTTATGTGTTCAAAGACCATTTTCCTTGCTCTTTCAGAAACATTTTAGCAAGGTTAGTTCATATGAATTTTGTTAGACTGAAGGATGCACTTCATGCAATTTTTCTAGGTGAAATTCTGCTCCTTTGAAGTCAACAGGATTTTTTTGTTGTTATTTTTATTTTTGTATTAAACCAGGATTGGGCCATAATTTTTAATGTTTCCTATGTAGGTATAGTCTCGGAGCTTAAATTCAAAAATAGCTGATGTTTCTGCCTGAACCTGTTAGTAAAAAGAGCTATTATTGAAGTACTGAAGATTTCAGCACATTATGTTCTTTAATTACTCTGAATGTGTTTGAATTAGTTGGAAACGGCTTTTAGGTGCTAGAGGGTGATGGTATCACTGTCTTAATTCTGGTAGAAGGTAGCACTGGAAAGATGAATTAATAATGTCTTTCATTTCAGTTTATTTCACTGTGAATTAGAAACGTTGCTCTTTATTAATGGGAATCGCTTATTACAGCAGCATGCTGTAACCATCATTGTGGCTCAGGAAGACTCCAGTGACTCTGGTTTGCACAGTGTGGGTTTTGAGATACTGCTTGTGTTTATCACGCAGTTCTTTTCTACGTATTTTATTCAGTTAAACCTGGATGTGGGAGAGACATCAACCTGTTCACTGTCTCAGTGCATTATAGACATCTACTTGTGAAATGAAAGACGATTGTTTTGCTTTCTGCTGAATCAGTTCTTCCTGAAAGCTAGGATTTCAGGAACATGATTAAAATGGTACACCAGTTGAGGTTCAGTAAGATTGCACAGAATATAGTGGAGCAGTCTAAGTTGCATTGATCAGTGAATGCTCTGAGCATCAGGACCAGCTGCCAATCTTGCAGATTAATATGATTTTAAACATAAAAATTTAATTTGAAAAATTATTTTTTTTCCCCTAAGCTTTGGGAAGCTGCAAGGTTACACTTCAGTGAAAATGCCTTCCATGAAATGGAATGTCTCTTTCCCATATCTTTTAAAAAAAAAAAAAAAGTTAATAACACTTAACATGATGTTTCCATTTCCTTAAATGAGCGTTAGCCTAAAAATAAGTTGAGATATGTGTGGCATGTGGCATTCAAATGCTCCTTCATTTGGCACTGCAAAATTTTCAGTTTCAGTTTCTGCTAGAGTTTAAAGTAAATACTGTTATTTTGTCATGCGGACATGGTTTATGAGTGGAATTTGCAGCAAAGCTGTGTTACTGTGGAGTTGGACTTGTCAGGTGTGGGTAAATAGTCTAAAAAAGTCAGTTTGAAAAGCAGTTGTTAAAGTTTTTTTCTCAGTATGGCTTTGTCTGTTTTAACAGCTCTGAACACTGAGGAGAAGAATTGTTTGGGTTTGGGTTTTCATAAGACTTGTGTGGGGCTGGTTCCCCTCGTAACCGATGAGGTGCAAACACACAAACCTGCACGGTGAAGCAGGGCAGCGTGCAGTTCTCTTGAAACGCCGATGCGTGCTGCGGGCCGGTGGTAGCATTTCCTCTGGAGCCATCCTCCTGCGGCAGGTAGAGGCGTGGTGGCAGCTCTGGTGACAGTCACCGCGGGCGGTGGCAGTTTCCTGGCAGCACTCGTGGCACCTTTGTGGGTTGGTCTGTGGCTAAAGCATCTGCGGCTGAAACTCTGCACCACAACTGCAGCTCTGCCGGCGTTTAGATGGAGGGATGAGAGCCAGCTCATGCACACCGACCTGCACCGCTCTTCCCCTCTGCAGGTGCCTGGGCTGGTGCCCTACCTAAGTTGTCACACCCCTGAGACCAGCCAAAGGCGCGAGCCACAGGTTCTCTGCTGCTTTCTGCATCGCGTGCAATGCAAGCCCTGCTTCCTTGCACTTGTTGGAAATACTTCTCAAGTTGGTATGAAGGGTTGTGCTAGGAAAATGTGGGTTTTGGGGGTTTTATTTTGCTCGGTTTAATACTGTGCCCATCTCCAGGACAGAAAATAAAATGTACTTGCTAGTAGTGAATGTAAAACCCTAGCTGGCAAGCATGGGGATGTAAGAGTCACTGAGATCATAGTTCAAGATAATGTCTCTGGAAGGCTGGAAGCAAAGGAAAATGAGTTCACCTGGACTAATTTATTTACTTTTTTTTTAAAGCTTTTGGTTACTTTTCAAATAATGACGTGTACTCTTAATTCTTACATTTCCACTGTCCTGGATGTTTGGACTTGATGATCTTAAGGGTCTTTTCCAGCCTTAATGATTCTATGATTCTCTGACCCACTGTCACCAAATTGATGGAGGTATTGTGGCGCTGAGAACTGTGTCCTCCTCAGTACCTCACCTCCTCTGCTGTTGTTTTGTAGCTGGAGTAAGTTGGCTCTCACAAATACTGGCTGTTTTGGCCATTACTGAAATGTCACTGCCCCTGTGGCTTCAGTTTCACTCTTCCTGCAGAGGCGGCGCGTTTCTGGAGAGCAGATGGGGAGTCCCCAGGGTGCTGGCTCCGAGGTTCCCCGCACCCTTGTGCGCCTGCCGAAGGGGAGCCCTGCGGGCATGGGCCGCGGGGTGGAGGGAGGCAAGTTGGAGGTGCCTGTAATTGTAGGTCAGATGATGTGCTGTTGGGCACTACACAGGAATCCCACTCATCCGCTTTCCCAGTGTGTTTGGGAGTGAGCACGTGCAGGAGACACATTTACTCTCCGGGCCTTAGACTGGGATTTGGCCTGAAGCCTGCGTACCTGCAAAGGCAAGGCAAGGAGACGGTTTGCCAGCGAGCAGTGATGAATTAATGACCACACTTTTTAAAAAAGGATTTTCTTTTGGAAGAGTAGCTGACTTCTTGGAACAGAAAAAGACACATGCAGTGCTTGTGGGTTTTCTGCAGTTTGCTAGTGCTTGGCTCCAAAGGGGAAAATGCTGCATTGCAGAGAGGCCTTCAGGGTGTCCTTCAGGCTGGTTTCGTGACCCCATGTTTAATGATGGCTTTGTAGAATTGACGCTGTACTTCCCCCAGGGCTTTGACACACAGCACCTTTGGGTCCCTGGAGAGATCCTGAGTTTGCTGTGCTTTCCTCACACGGTGGGTTGTGATCTCAGGAGAACATGCTTATAGGGCCTGTAACTCAGGAGTACTGGGGAAATAAAAAAAAAAACAACCACAGAAGTGGTCTCCCAGTGGGATCCCAGGTGGAGGTATGGTCCTGTTCTGCTGCATTTGCTTTCTGGCTGTGCTGGAGATGTACTGTCAGCAACGTCGTCCTGCAGGGAGGAACCCAGGTGTGTCCTGGCCACTGTCCCACTGCATCACAGAGACTTCCTGAGCTCTCCATGCCCACGGAGACATCTTACCGCGCTGCCTGCTTTCCTCCGACTTTCTGCCAGATCCCTGTGTTTAATGCAAAGCACTAATGCTGACGTCTTCTGTGCTGCTGCTCTCATAGTGTAACAATATGATGGGAAATTGACTGATAATTAGAAACAAACTGAGGGCTGAATCTGAGCTGAGGGAACGAACCCGTCCAGCCCCGTACCTTTCCTCTGAACTAGCAGCAGCTTGTGCTGGCTGCAGCCAGCTGCTCTGGGGCTGCTGGGAAGGCAAATCTGAGCTTTCTGATTTCCTTCAAAATACTTGACGCACTTGATGTCTTGCCTGTTTTGGGCTGCACACTTCCTTCCTGATGTGCTCCTCTTCTGGTGCCTTGCTGCGACTGTTGAAGTGTCTGAAATAAGCAGATGATTTGTGGGGGGAGGAGAGGCTGCAGAATAACCGTTCCTACTTGGGAGGGGTTTGGATGTTAATAAAACATGGATAGCCTTTTCCTAAGGGTTCCTGTCCACCCCCGAGTTGGCTCAGAAAACTTGCATGTTGCACCAATGCACCCAGGAATGCCAGCTTGCTGTGGTTGTGATTGTAGCAAAACCTTCCCAGAATCTCCGCCTAAATGATACCAGCCGTGACAGGTGAAAGTCGAGACTTACCCTCTACCCGTGAGCCAGGCAGTGGGCAGTGAGCATGGAGACTCCCTGGTTAGTGAGCACAGAAGAAAACTGCCCGGGGCTTTGGTTTCTGGATGCGAATGGGAGGTATTGCTGTGACAGGATCCGAGTTGGATGCTTGCAGAAATGGGCATTTTCTGTACCTCTGAGTCCTGGTAGGCATCTTTGGAAAGCTCTGCTTCTTCTGATCACTGCTTTCTTCTTCTTGGTGGGTGGTGGGCTGCTTGGTGTTGAACTGGCTGCTGAGGGTAGGTATGGAGGCGTAACTATCCCCAAGTGTGGATTCAAAAACCATGACTAGAGATGTCAGTGGGGAGCTGGGCAGGAGTGTGATGCATCTGCTGTACTGGGAGAGAAGTACAGCTTCCTTCTTAGATGTGGCAGTGCCTGGGAGGATCTCTGCAATGGGCCAGAGCCCCCAGAGACCAGGGCAATAGTCTCGCAGAGACCTTGGTTGTTTACGGGGTTCCTCAGTGCTTGGACCTCTTTCACACTTGTCTTTCCCAGTTATGAGTGTGACTGGTGGGTGAGAGGCAGCCGTGCTTCTGGTTTGCCTGCCAGCCATCTCTATAAAATCATTGCTGGCATCGCTGGTATCTGCAGAGACTGCATGGGAGGGCATTCAGGATTAGTAACTCAGGATGGTTCATTTCTGTGTTGTGCCCTGCTGTTTAGTAAAAATACAAGTCTCCTGGGAGGTGTGCTGAGGTGTTAAATGAGCTTTAAGGAGCCCACAAGGTAATAGAGCCTGTCGGTCCATGGGAACTGGCTGTGTGGTGTGATCCATGGCAGGCTTGTTGACCAGCAAGGCTCTGAATTCGCTGAAAACTCCTGTTCTAAAATGTTTCCATTTGACTTAGTCTTTGTCCCAGGGGTTTAACTAGTGCCTTGGAACATGAATAACAGCTGTGAGGAGGAAGAGCTAGAACATTCCTTATTTAGGTAATTTCCTAATAACTTCCCAGATCCCTAAAAATAGTGCAAGATAAAAGTGCTCCACCATACCAGACTGGCATTGAGTTGGGAAATGGGAGTTGCTGTATAATCTAAAACTTACTCTATTGTGTCTCTCTCTGACATGAACATCAGGAAAACATTTCCCATTTTTAGCTTAATTTATCAAAGTGCCTTAAAATTCCTGGATACATAGATAGCCAGTAGTTTGAATAGGAATATGCATACAAATCTCTTAATGCATTGATTTCTAGATCAACATTAAATACATACTTAGAGTAAAAATAATTAAAAAAAAAATACTGATATAAAAATATTTCATCAATATATAACATCAAAGTCCATGTTTAACTTCCTCCACCAAATTCTCCAGGTAACTTATATTGTGTATAGAGTGGCTGCTGCAGACAGAATCTGTTCCGAGATCTGTTTACTTTCTCTGATCTCCTCCAGTTCAGGTACCTCCCAGCACTTAAGGCAATTGCTTCCTGACGGAGGATCTTCCCGCAGCTCTGCCTTCCAGTGTGGGGCTCTGCCATCTCATCACCTTTCAAGTGCCATTATAGTGTTCTTTCTTGACACCACCAAAAATACTGTGCAATCTGGATGCTGTTCATTCCTGCTTCTAAGCATCGCTTAGCGATGCTGATGCTGGAGCAAGTCTGCACTCAGTACCACTGTTCCCACAAGCAGCATTTGGTGAGCAAACACCGTGCTGGTACACTGTTCACAGAGAGGTGTAATCAGGCTGCAAACTGAGACCTTTGTCCTCTGGCTTTTCATGTGCACTGGGGACCATGAGTTAATAATCTTGTATTTGGTAGGCACCAAGAATAACCAGTAGTCAGAAGGCTGCAGGGAAGAAAATAGTTTCTGATCTGTGGGAGACAGGTTTAAAGGCTGAAAGCGGAGTCTGAAATTCAAGCTGTTTGTGCGGCCACAGCCTTCTCACATAGCTGTGCGAAGGACAGTCCTGGTCTTGATCAGGTCAAGCAAAAAAAGAGGAGGACAAACTAGGGGATGAGAAAAAGTAGTGTTGGGATTGAATGGGGGTTTTATCACAAGCTTCAGTCTCTTTTAGTGTCAGTTTGAATAAGGTAAGAAACCACGAAAGGATCTGATGCTGTCAGCATAATGCTTGGTCCTGTAAGACGTGCTTTCTAGTAGAGGAAAGTGTATCTTTCAGGGCAATCCTCAGGGCTGTGCATTTTTCAGGGGTAATGTGACCTCGCTGGTAAAAGGAACAGGAGTAATTAACTTCATGATTCAAACTTAAGAAGCTTGGGTCAGCAAATTATTTTAAATGATTTAATGCAGTTTTTATTTTCTGTGCCAGCGAGGGACTGTAGGTAATACTCTAACCAGTGGTCTAACAACTGCCGAGGAATGCAGTGGCTCTCAGTGACAGCTGAGAGCATGTCATCCAGGCTGGGCCAGTCCCTTTGCTTCTCCTCTCCCTGCCTGCAGCCTGTCGTACGTTAGGCATACCGTTTCTGTGTGCATACCAATTTCCTTGTTCTTATTTTCGTGGAAAAAACGTCATCACTTTGGTTACCAGTGCACCTGCAACCCCTTTCTTACCAGAACGCATCCTGGTATATATTCATATTTCAATTTTAAACCAAACACATCCCAACAAAAGCCAAATCATTTTTAGCACTTGAGCTATACTCCTTCCTCACTTGAAGATTCAAGTGATGTTTAATTGCTTTTTGTTTTTCAGGAGCTTAAAACACTGCCTTTGTGTATGGGTATGTCTCTGGTACTTCAAGAGACAGCGTGAATCCACTTTCCTTCTAGCTTAACCCCACCTACTAATATTTTTTGCAGTTTTCAAACATCTATATTGCTAACTGCGTCTCATCCTGTTTTACAGGAGCTTTTAGAGAACATGTAAGGTTCCTGTTCGTGAAAAAGACCTTTCAGCCAAACTTAAGATCCTTTCCTGGGCAGGGCATCCGTTTCGCTTGGTTCCTGCAAAGCAGTGACTTCTGAGCTCACTGTTTGTTGTGCACGTTCATCCTCTGGGCAGGAATCAAAGGTGGCGCTTGGGGTTGTGCAGTGGGCAGCCATAATGTCAAGGGGAGATGCTGCTTTAGTTCCAGCTTCAAGTAACTGCTCTGCCTCTGCTCCCTGAAACCCTGTCTGCAGCTGGTCCTGGTGCTCGAGGCCAGATGAAGAAACACGTTTCACTGCAATTTGTTCCAGTGGCTCAGCTGTCCTTGAGTCAATGTAGGCTTTCCGCTTCGGCTCGTATTGTCTACACTCATTATATCTAAGCTGGGAAATGTTTCTGCTCACTGTTTTTTTGCTAGTCCAGTGTTTCATTGTATGGATAATGTGTCTGTGTAGTAGTGTCTTCCACTGCTTCCACTTCCACTTGTTACCTTGCTCAGGTGGGACTGCTGTCCTGCATGGGTTGTGTTGTGAATTACTGCTTGTGGCAATGTGTTTTTAGCTCAAATAACAACAGTCCTGTGTTTTTGGGGACTGATAGTTCGTTCACCTGTATGCATGAGCCCTGCAGCAGCATGATGCTCAGTTAAAGCCTGATGTTCATGAGTTACTGCACTCAGCAGAACAATCAAGTGTTCATTTGCACTTTATTTTTCTCTAGCGTTTGTGGTGTTGGTTGGTTTGTTTTGTTGTAGTCTCCAGCTGGGGGGTGAGGGCTATAAATAAAGGCAATAACAGAAGAAGACAGCCACAGCAAGAGTCTAGAGGTGGGAGCTCAGACGTAGCATGTCCAGTGTGACACAGGGCTGGGCTGACAGGCTGGCCGGGGGACTTTGGAAGTAAATAAAGGTCAGTCGGATCAGCTTGCGTGGGGAGGAAAGGGCTGTCGGGGCTGATGAAGGAGGATTTATCTTGGCTTTTCTGTAAATATTTTTTCTGCCTGCAATTTACTGCCACTTTCCCAGGCACCGCTCTGAAGAGTTCAGCTTAGGACATGCCCTCTTGGGTCTGATTCCTGCAGTCTGGAGTTTAGTCCAGGGAGACAGGACCTGAAGAACATGTTTCAAACCAAAGGCCTTGGGAATGCCTTTAACTGCTTGTAACAGGTTGCAGATCCTGTATTTAGATATGGGAGCATTTTCAATATCGCATTGATACAATCACTTAGTGAACAATAACTTTTTCTTCTGAATGTTCCATGGGAGAAGGTATGATTTTGGGGGTCAGTTTTAGCACCCCCCCGTACATGCCTGCTTACCTGATCTCACAGGCTGCTTCTGCTCAGCCGCAGCCTGATAACACCAACTCTCCGAGCAGCAGTTGCAATGCATGAGCCAAGGGAGGAGAAGCTGAGGCAGCCCTGAAATGGGAAGAGAGGGGGAAAGGCAATGAAGGAGTTTTACAGAATTAAGGGGAGAGGCAAAATCTGATGCGAAGTTGCAACTGGGAATAAGTGACAGTATATTTGCCTCCTATCAGTCCTGCTGGTCTTTCCTGTGATAGAAAAATATTAATGATAGTGGGTTGCAAGATGGGAATGGATACAAAAGGCACGGCTGAAGTCTTGGGTTCCCGCAAGGACAGAAGCATTTGCAGGGTAAGATTCCTGGGTGGTGTGAGTATGCTCTCAGTGAAGGCAAGTAACAAAATAACAAACACAATTGTCCAGTCCTGACCTAGAAGACCCCTTTTTTTTTTTTTTTTCCCCTCCCTCCCTGACCCCC